>CAJVPP010003828.1:0-10633 GCA_910592005.1 Funneliformis mosseae | reverse complement strand
AAAAAAAATTTAATAGATATTATTAATTAACTTTAAGAATTATGAGGGGTCGGATACTTATGACCGCTACTGTAATAACTAAAAGTCTAGAAATTATTTAATAAATTGATTAATCAATAATGAAATAAAAAAATTTTATATTAAATTCTCAATACTATTGATATAAATTCTTTCTCATTATTAAGAATTTGAAGATTCGAGGATTCTTCATACTTTGAAATTCATGAGTTATTTCAAAAAAAAAAAAACATTTAATGTACTATTGATTAACTTTATTGCTAGAATTACATTTAAATAATAAGAATAAAAAAAAGGTACAATAAATGAATTTTTTACTACTTTACAATTATATATATAGTTTACTACTACGATTACAAAACAGAAACCCAAAAAAACTTTACAATCATTACATCAACAAATTAGCGATTGTTGGTAACTAAAACATCGATTTCATCACAATGATTTGAGGTTGCGCCATACGATCGCGAAGAAGTATCTCTTTCCTCATTAAGTAACGCATGATTAACATCCTCATTTTCTCCAGCATTAGGATTATCCTCTTCAAAAATGATAGAATGATTTCGTAGTAGCATCGCTTGACGACGACTATCTGTTGTAACAACAACATATGCTATCCAATGTATTTGACAAAATAGAAAAGATGATAATAAAAGAATGAGATGATATTTATCAACCGATTTTTGCTGAATTAATAAATTTGTTTTGAAAATTATGTACAATGAAGAAAACTAAATGAAAAAAAAATTAAAGATGCAGGAAATTTAATATTAAAACCTTTTTTAAAATAAATAAAAAGGAAATCAATCATTTAATTACTTACACAACAAGTACCTCCTAAAGCCCAGCGCAATTCTCTAATCCACTGAGAAGACGCTATTCCTATAACAATCATAAATCTAATAAGTCCGAGAGCAACCCAATCCCAGACTGCTTTCTTCCAATGCCAATAACCTTGTTTGTCCTTATGAACTAACATAATCGTACAAACCGTTATAATGATTATATCCAATAATGCAAACGTATATAAGATTGAAATACGCTTTGGTCTGGGTGGCGATCTCTTTGAAGCTCTTAAGGACACTAAAAGAAAAGGATCCTCGTCAATAAATTCTTCTCCTGTTGGCGGAGTAGGTAATATATCTTCCGATTCAGTAATAACACCATTTTCTTCTAGTTCCTCAGGACCACCACCGCTACCACTACTACTTGAAGCCTCTGCGACTATCGGCGAATTCCTACCACTACTTGGTTGTGGATAATGTTTTTGAGTGTTTATTTTTGTTGTAGTTTTTGAAGATGTAATAGGTTCCATAATCGTAAAATATATTAAGTGTGATCCAATTTTATCGTTTTGTAATTCTGACACCAAAATGTCAAGCTAAGTCTTGTGAGAGTGATATTTTCTTACTTTTTTTCTTTTGCCCATAGATTTACCCCTAATTTCTGTAATACTGTAAAAATGAAAAATTTAAGAAAATTAATTTATTTGTGCAATGTATGCACGGGCAAAGAGTTGATCATTCTGATACTTTCTTTTGAAATGATTGGATTGTAATGACAGTTCATCTCCGATTTTGGAAATTTTCGACAAGGCCTAATACTTATTTTTGAGGTGAAAAATTAAAAAAGCGACGTTTTTTTTTTTCATCTTTTATATAATTTATTTCTTTTTTAAAAATTTTTTTTTTTTTTTTTTTTTTTTTTTTAAAAAAAAAAAAAAAAAAAAGGTAGGCTCTATTTTATTAGTCCTGGAATGTAAAAATAAATATGAAACGCAAATATTTCCCCTTGTCGATTATATCAAACTATATTTAGACAAAAGTTTGAATTATAAATTTCTTCGGAAAGACTTCTTTCCTTGTTAAAATATTTAAATTTTCTTGAATTTTTTTTTATTTTTTTATTTCTTTACAAGTAAAAAGTTTAAATTCACATCGCTGAATGAAAAAATCAAAAAAATAATATAATTAATTCAATTCATTAACAAAATATTTATACTTTTTTTTTTTCTTTTTTTTTCTTTTTTAGAATTTGAAAATTATAATTAAGCCAGTTATAATCCTCTCATTAAATCATTACCTTCCTTTCATTACCTTCGTTTCATTTTATACTTTCTTTTTTTCCGTCCCTCTCTTATTACTTTAATTAATTAAAATCACATAACATTGCCGAGCGAACATAATCATTCACAATGAAATCATCAAAATTCATAATAATTTTTGCACTTTCTTTATTGATATGTTTCTTAACATTAGTAAATGAAAACTCAAGTGCACTCGCTGCCCCACAAGACGATGCTAAAGCTCCTGCAAAGGAGCCTGAACAAAAAGAACCTGTAAAAGAACCAGCTAAAGATGAACCAAAAGAACCTGTTAAGGAACCTGTTAAGGAACCTGCTAAGGAACCTGCTAAGGAACCTGCCAAGGAAGTTCTTGATGACGTCCCTGCCAAAGATCCCGCAGAAGCTCCAAAAGAACCGCCAAAAGATCCCGCTCCAAAAGATCCTGCTCCAAAAGATCCCGCTCCAAAAGATCCTGCTCCAAAAGATCCCGCTCCAAAAGATCCTCCTCCAAAAGATCCTCCTCCAAAAGATCCCGCTCCAAAAGATCCCGAGCCACAGCCACCTGCAGAACCGCCTGCAGAACCTAAAGAACCAGCACCTGCAGAACCACCTAAAGAACCTGTAGCTAGTCCTCCAGTCCAGCAACCTACAATTCAAACAACTCCTGCGGTTACAATAACAACTTACTCATATGTTTCTGATCAAACCCCTGCACCTAAAAATCCAATTAAATCCCCGAAATCTTCTTTACCAAAACAAGGTGGACAAAATAATACAAATACTGATGATGGTTCTGCGACAACAACAATTGTAGTTGTAGCATCTATCGTAGGTGGAATGGTGGTTTTAGGTGGTGCTGGCATGGCAGTATTCAGATATCAAAAATCAAAATCTTCTAATTGGGATGAAGAGGGTGAGGTCGTACTGAGGGATGGCAGAGGAAATTTTGCTGCTGGTGATCCATTTAAGAGTACACTTGATCAATATCATCGATGATTAGGAAACAGATATTATTACAATGTTATTCTATCAATATATATATTTTTTTTATAATTTAATTTATTTTGTAAATTAGGATTCTAAAGAGCTTAATATATCATCTTTTTTTATTCTTTACAAATACATATCATTCTTTATTTAGAGCAAGATTATAACAACCTTAATTTACACTTCCTACATTGCCCAGGTGGTGGTTGTAGTTTTAGTTTGTTTCTTTTCTTCTTACTTTTTTTTGGACTTTACATAGTTTTTGCGCGAAATAAATTTCATCACCATTAATATAATATTTACTTATTAATTGTTTCAATCAAAATCTTTTTGATGGCTCCTTTTTTATTTTTATATATTTTTATATAGTTTATATATATATATAAATATAATACGCTAACTATTAATATAAGTATATTATTAAATTTAAAAATCAATAAATACTAAGAACTTGTTGGAGCATATCTCCCATTTATACTAATTATATTTATTAATCCGGGGTGGACTTCAACTTGAAAAGGTTCAAATGGTACCTTCTCTCCATCAATACTAATATATCCGTTTTCTTTATTTTTTGGAGTTAAACGAAAAGCCTCAACTTTATAATAATTAACCTATTGAAAAAAAAATATTAAATATTAAATATAAAAGAAAAAAATTTACTATATCTAACGTTTACCTCTTTCATATTGACATGACTTCCATTTTCAAACGCTTCGCTACATATATTTGCAACTTTGATTTTCGATACCTTATTCCGTTTAATCATCATCAAATCTATAAGCCCATCAGACGGTAATGCAAAAGGAAAAACCATATTATTCCTCGTTACCCAAGGAACTTTACTAGCGTAGAAAATATATCCATCATCATTCAAAATTGTCCACCCTCGAGGAATTGGATCATTTACAGTTCCATATTTATTTATAAGCGTCCTAGGTTTATCTTTCATATCCAGAATAGAACTATCATAAACTTCATTATAATTTTGTTTGATTCTCACAATATTATCTTCGGCAATTTTCATCGCTAATTCACAATCATAATTGCGATTTCCAAATAATGCTTGTACGGTACCAAGAAAAAATCGAAAATTTTTCATCCATCTACAAGAACCATAAAATTAAAAACATTGATATTTTTTCAATTATATTAATTTCACACGAAAAAAATAGATACCTTAGGTGGTCGGTTGAAATATCCCCGTCCGCTAAAATACCATAGTTCAAAGTCATAAAAGCAAAATATTTTTCGTTCCCTTGTGTAACGGAACACGTATCAATTTTCATTGGGACGCCTTTTAATATTAAGAAATTTAAACATTTAGGTCAATGATTCAGGACGTTATACATTACTTGTAAATTAGCATACCTTTAATTACATTAAGTGTAGCGTGTGTAACGCTAACGCCGTGATCATTACCCAAAAGACAAATACTCAAAGCATTACCAGAACCTATAAAAAGACTCATATCATTATCATTAAACAAGTCAAAGGGAAGAGATTAAAATTAATTACCCGCAGGAATCGTGCCTATTGGGATATCAATTTCGAGAGCGTCATCACGTGATAAGAGGCCATTGATTATTTCATGAATTATACCATCACCACTAACCGTAACAATTGCGTCGTAAGCTTTAAGATTTAAATTTTTTACGACTTCTTTAGCATTATTCGCATGATTCGAAAATTCTGTCACTACATAATTGTGGAACGAATTATTTAGCAATGTCATTCAAGTACTGGCAACTTTCAAATACTTGAATACTAACTGGTAACATCATAGGTACATCCTGCTGCATCAAAGATGGGTTTAACTGATTGATTGAAAATCTTAACAGCTTTACCCGAACCACCAAAAGGGTTAACGAAAACTTTGAAATGTTTCGCTTGTTTCGCGTCTAAAATTGTAAATTATACCCTCACTTTAATAATAGGCTAGTGAATATTTTTTTATATACATAACAAATTGTACCTTTATATGCTGTCGAATTAACAGCCTTTATCCATGATTGTGTTGACTCTTCATCAATGACTTGGAAAGAAAACTCCTTTAACTTTAATGTTAGTTTATCCTTTGGGACAAGCACATTGATTCTAATGCAGGTATCTTTTGTTTTATCTAAAGCGATATAAAGAATGTTTCTAGCGGGAATACTTATGGGATTATTGTTTGCTGTAAAACGAATAGATAAAAAATATATATTAAGATATAGAAGGTACTCATTGTTTACGTAAATTTCTTAAATACCACTTTTCATATTCAACTCAAAAGATAATTTATCATCAATCAACGACAAATTGATGTTTTTGTTTCCATTTTTGACTTGTAATGAAACTATTGCAGACATTTATATAAAGATTTATCAAAAGATATAAAACTTGTCAAGAGGAGGGTCTGGAAATTTTTTTTTTATTTTTTTTTACAGTAGCAGAGATAGTCTTGGGATTGATATTCATAGTCATATATAAACTTTGTTTATCGGTTAAGAAACAAATCAACTTATTGAAAGTTAAGGGCAGGATTGGCTTTTATTTTTTACCCACGAAAAATTTTAAAGTATACTCCTTTTGGTGAGATCTGTATGCACGATTTCCCATTCAAAAATCAGATGATTTCTGTTTCTTACTATTTACAAATAATGTTTTTTTAAAGAAAATTGAAATAAGAATTTTTAATTAGATGTTAAAAAAAGTTCTTTTTAGAATTTTAATGAAATTTTATCAATAAAGATATATAGAAAATTTCTTAGTAAACACGGGAATATAAGTCATGGGTCATTTGATTAGTCCGGAACGAAGCGAAGGACTTTCTTATACTAGCCACATATTACACGAGTTGTCCCTTGTCCGCCCGCTCAAAATTTGAGTCGATACGTGTTGGTCCCTTTCGTTACACTTGTGCTCCGGACTTATGTGAAGTGCATGAGCGAAATTCAATTTGACCCCCAATGTTACGCAATTTTTTATATTAAGTTTACAGTATAACGATAAGTATCGACATATTTTGAATTAAAATCAAATGATCATTAGCCAATTATAATTTGTATCTAAAGATCCAATCAGAGAAAAATTCCTTCATACTATTTATCATATCACATTTTATTATATTCTGTTTTTACTAATTAATCTGTTTTTAATCCTTATATTCACATGGTATTCAGATATTAGATATTAGAAATTGTCAAAATTGATAACATTAGTAAATATATTAAATAATTTTCTCTAAATACACCTTTTTTAAATGCATATACTTTATATTTTTTTTTTTTTAAATACATATTCTCAAATATATAGGAATTATATAGAAATTTTTTCTTTAAATACACATTTTTAAAATTTTCAATATTTCAAAGGTAAATTCATTTAAAAGGAGTTGATTATAATAATAAAAATTATATATTGTAAGTAAATATCTTTAATTTTTTTAGATTATCTATTCATAAATTAAATGTTTAAAGAAAAATTTATTATACTATATATATATTTATATTTATATATATATTTTTATAAAATTAGATACAAATAAAAATTTCTAAATACATATTCTTTGAAATCATAATATTTTAAAAATGTGAAGAGTATATAAATATTTAAAAATTATTAAAAATTTTTTAATTTTATTTGTATTAAATTAATACTTTTTTATTAACTAATTTTTTTTAAAAAAAAATATTTGTTAATAATTTAAATATTATTATTGCTTAAAATAATATTTTGAAAAAAAATAAGATTAAAATAAAAATATTTCAAAAATAAATTTTAAAATTTTATCTTTTAATTGATTATTTAATTAGCAAATCTAAAAATTAAGCATTTAATTTTTTTTTAATATTCCAAAATAGTTAATTAAAATAATTAAAGTTTTTTTTAAACTTATAAAAATTATATTAGAAATAAAAAAAAATTATAATAATAAATTATAATCATTTTTAATATTATAACTAATTTTATAAAGCTTAAATTAACTATAAAATCTTTTTACTTAATAATATAAATTAATACTATAAATATAATTTTTAAAAAAAAAATACTTTAAATAGATTATAATTTTCTATCAAACTAATTAATCTTTTTAAAAATATAATTGAAAAATAATTTATTAATATTAAATAAATAGTTAATAAATTATATTAAAAGTTAAATTAAATTATAATATATCTATATTTAATTTATTTTAGTAAATAATTATAAAATAGCAATTAGTAATAATAATTTAATTTTAGATAAAAAAATATATAGAATAAATAAAATCTAATACAAATTATACAGTATGTTATTTACTTTTATTTTATTTTATCAAACTAATTATTATTTAAGAAAAAAAAATTACTATAATATCAAAATATATAATATATATTTATTTTAATGTTTTTAAATAAAACTAAAATCTAAAATTAATAAACTTTTATAATTTGATAAAATTAGTTTATTACTTATAAAACTTATATAAAATTCTAAAATTAATAAAATCTTTATAATCTAATGAAACTTTTATAATTTGACAAAACTTATATAATATAATAAAAATATATAATTGATTAAATTATGCATATAAATATAATTTTAAAAATATTAAATTTTTTTGTTATGTCTAATACAATTGAATTCACTTTTTAATTTAATTATTATAGTTCAAATAAAAAAAAATATTAATGATTAACCTAAAGCTTTAGTATAAAAATTTCAAGTATAAAAAAAAGTATCATAAGATTATTTTAAGTTATTTATATATATTACAATTTTTTTTGAAAAAAAATTCTTTATAAATTTGAAATTATATTTTACAAATAATTATTTTAAAGTGTCAAAAAATACAAAACAATTTTTTTTAAATTATTTTACTAAAAAAGTTAAAGAAAATATAACTAATCTTTCAATTAAAAAATAAAAATATTATGATATTACAAGTATTTTTATTAATCTTATTAATAATGTTCTTTTTAAATAGGAGGTAAATCTTTTTTAAGATTTTTTAGATTTTTTTAGGATAAATTTTATTCTTTTTACTAGTTTTCTTTTCTTTTTTAGAAGATAAAAAAGGATAAGTTTTCAAATATTTAATAATAATTATTTTAACTACATCTACACTGCCCTATAATAAATTACTGGATTTTATAAATTTTACCTAGTAATATATAGTAAAATTGAAGATCTTTAGGTTGCATAAAAGTTTACAAGTTTCAATAAAAGTCATCTGATTTTTTTTTATTTAATAGCTGATCAATTATAGTTTTTAGATATTAAATAAAAAAAGAAATTTTTTAAAACATGAAAAAATTTTCTCATATTGAAGTATAAGCAACAATTTTTTTCTATATTTTTTGCGTTTTTATGTATAAAATTGTGTTATATATTACTTTACAAATGAGTATTTTTCAGTATTTTATAAATAAAGTATATTTGAATTATATTTTTAAAATTATAATTAATTGGTTATTAAATAAAAAAATTTAGAGTGAAATTTATTAAAAATTCATAAACTTTTATAAAATCTGAAGTCTTCAATTTTACTATATATTATTAAGTAAAATTTATAAAATCTGGTAATTTATTGTAGAGTAGTATATGTTATATGATTAAAAATATAAAGTAGTATTCTATCATATATTTTCTAGATGTTACTTCATAAGTAGTAATTAATATCAAATTAATTTTACAAAGTCTATTATTAAAGAAAATCTTAAATTACTTTAAAGTAATATGAAAAGAATAATTAATATTATTGTTAAATTACTAAAGAATTATATTAGTGTAAATAATATTTTAGCTAAAAGTAAACTAGGATTAAAAAAAAAATAATATATATCATAGAGCCTTTATATTTATTTTTGTATGTATTAATAAAAATTTTTTGGTAGAACTTGATTTACCTGATTTTTTATTTTTTAATATTTATATATAATATATAAAATTTATTATTAAATGATTAAACTTATTGTAATAAAAATAATTTTTATTATTTTGTATATTTCTAAGATAATTATTAATATAAAAAAAGTCATATATCACATTTATAAATTAAATAATATAATTTATTTATTATAATAAAGAGTTTAACTAAAATAATTATATATTATATTAATAATAATATATAGTAAATAAAAAAGTGAAACCTAAAGTTCTACTTAGATAAAATAAATTGTATTCTATATAAAAGTTATAATTAAATATACAATCTAAACTTAATAAATAAATGTATAATAATATTAAATATCATATATCATAGTTAATAAAAATTTAAACAAAAATTCTAATTAAAATTAAAATTTATTATTATTTGTATCATCAATATTTATAATTAAATAAATCTATATATTCTGTAAATATAATAATAAGGTAAGTTCATTTATAGTTTAGGTTAGCTTTTTAAAGTATAATCATAATGTTAATCAATTTTCCATTTTTATAACTATCTCAAAATAAAATATATATATTATTCTTCTTGTTAATATCAGCATTTTGATTTTTATCAAGATTATTATTATGTATATAATACATAATATTGTAAAAATAAATTCTTATAATAAAATATTATCATCTAATCAAGTATAATTAGTGTAGTAAAATTTATGATAAGTATTTTTAATGCATAAAATCAAAATATATTCCTTAAGTATAAGACAAAAATTATGAAAATTAAATATACTAATAAGTTGAATCATAAAAGTTATATTGCTTATTTTTTTTATTTTGAGAAGTTTTCTTATAAAATTTGATTAAAATTAATACTTTTTTATAATTTAAATTAGTGAAAGTAATATAAATAAATAAACATTTTATAGATATAAATAAAGTTGTAAAAATATATAAGTATAAAATAATTTAATACTAAAACTCATATTAAATAATCTAAGAATTGCATATTCTCTTTATCTTTAATAATTATCTATTTCATTTAAATATAATACTAAATATAATTATTTTTTTTATCCCTTTAAGCGTTTTGCAAGCAAATTTACCTGCAATTTTATTTAATAATTAAAATTATTTATAATATTTTTAAATATTTTTAAAATAATTTATTTAAACATTAATAATTTTATAATAAATTTTATAAAAATTCAAAAAAAAATGTAATTAATTAGTGATATTTAAAAGATAAATGTATGATAAATTATTATGAAAATAATTAAAATTTTAAACTTATATATTTTGCTATCTATTGATCTCAGAAATATAAAAATATAATCATTTAATAGGCTTAATGAGATAAATCCAATGAATTAAATTTTATTTTTTTGTAATTATTTTTTTTTATAAATGTAATAATACAATATTTTATTAAAAAAATCAAGTTCAGTATAATATACATGAAAATCCCAAGATAGATACAAAAGTAGAAAAATAAAAATTGCTATCTAATATTTATTACTAGAAAACTAACTTCTACCAGACCAACTGGTTATCCTATTTGATTTTGATTATAAAGGTTAACTAAACAATCATCAATACCAAACTGAATATATAGAAATATTAGAATAACTGGGATCTTTGCAATAGAAAGGGAGGAAACTCCAAAAAAATTAAAATTTTAGTTTATAAGCCAAAAATGTTCTAAAT
>CAJVPP010003827.1:0-10637 GCA_910592005.1 Funneliformis mosseae | reverse complement strand
TTGGTATTTTGTCTGATATTGGCGACGCCGAGCGGCCGCGGTTGGTATTCTTTCTTTCTGTTTTTTTGGGCATTTTTGCAAAAGGGAGAAAGAAAAAAATTTAAAAAAAAATTATAAATGTAATTACTAAAATAGAGAAATAATAATAAATAACTAAAAATAATGTTGTAAATATATTTAGACAATCATAGGCGAAAGATGTAAAAAAGTCATTTTAGTTATTTGGCAATATATTAAGAAAAATTTACAAGGAAATTGAAAAACTAAAGATAATGCGTTTTTATTGTTGGATAATTTGATTTTATGCAAAATAGTTAAAGAAGATATTATATTGAATAGATCTTTGACAGGTCAAATTATTCTTGTAGTATATTCATTTTAGGTTTTATTGAAGACGCATTAACGAAAACTAATATAGAAAATTAAAAATATCTAATAAAAATCACTAAATAAATGATATATGGTATTATAATTAATTAATTGTATTAATTATATCATATGACTAATCTATATGTAATTAACAAAAAATTTTTACTATATAATCATTATATTTATCATATAAGAATAAATCCTATTCTTAAAGGATTTTTCACCAAATTTTCTCATTAGAATTTATTGATTTAACGGATTTTTTGTTAAATTTTCTCGTATTCTTACGTAATAAATGCAAAAAATAAAATTTCAAAGCTTTTTATACACTCTTGTTTTATTATGTTAATATTACTAAATATTAATTCTATTTTTTTAATATAAATGAAAAAGCTGAGAAAGCTGATAAGGAAATTGATATAAATATAAGTGACAATAAAATTAATCTTATTCTTGATGTTACAGATGGTATTAGTATTTATAGGAAATCCCTATAGTTTTAGAAATATTATTTTCTTATAAAAATTAAAAATAAATAAATTAGGATAATTAAAAAATATTTTAATATTTTTGAATCTATCAAATATCTTTTATTTGAATTATTAATATATTATTTAATTATAATTAAATTTTATTAAGAAAAAAATTAATATAAAAAAAATTATAAATTTTATTTATATAATATAATCAAATCTATCTTAATGCATTTTCTTTAAATATATATATTATATATTTTTTCTTCAAATACATATTTTTATTTAATTTTAAATATATAGAAATTATATAATAAATTTTTTTCTCTAAATATACATTTACTTTTTATTATAATTTTAAAGATATGTATTTAAAGAGATTTAATAATATTATAAAGAAATTTTAAAGTATTAAATAAATATGATAATCATTAATATGCAAGTATTTAAAAAATATTTTAATATTATACAACAACTTGAACTTATCAAATTTCTATAAACTATTTTTTTAATATTTGTGAAAATTAATATATTTAGCATTCAATTAGCATATTAATATATTTATTAACAGTTTAATAATTTTAATATATATATTAAATAAATGGTTAATAAAATAATTTTATATAAGATAAACTTTATATAGTCACTTCATATAATTTATTATATAATAGTGATTGTATAAAGGTTCAATAATTATAGTTACACCTTTATATAATTATCACTTTATTTGAATTATTTTAAGAGATCTAACTGTAATATAAAAAATTTGTTAAATTAATTATATGATTTTATATTATTTATTTACATTGTATTTTTAAAAGCTATTAATAAATTATTATATTATGATCAAAAATAATTATATCAATATAATTATTATTAATAAAACATATAAAATATATAATTATATTATACTAGTCATACAGTAATTCATAAAAGTTTATTTTACGTTAAAGTATAAGTTGCATAATAATTTTATTATAAAAAAGATATAAATAACTGTTATTAAAAAAATTTAATTAAAAAATTATAAGTAAAATAATTATCTATAATAAAAAAATAGATAATATAAATTTTATAATTTCAAATAAATATATGAACTTTGCAGTAAAAAGAAAGAAAACTTTAAAAACAATTTTTTTTGAGTTAATGTTAAAAAATCTGATCTTATTTTACTAAAGTAAAAAATTTTTTTTTTGATAGTTTTTTTTTTTATTATAAAATGTTTATATTATTTATAAATAATAGGTTTATGAAAAATTTTCTTTAATTAAAATTAATAAATCTATACTAAATTTTTAATTCAAATAAAATAGATTCAACTTTAAATTTTTAATAATATAATGAATCTAAGTTGATGCTAATATCCAATGATAGAATTCACATGAACATGCATGAACTTGCATATCACAAAAAATATGTTTGACTAACAAAGGGAAAAATAAGAATTCACTCGAATCGTTTTTTTTCTAAAATGTCGAAATTTAATAATCCTTTATGTACAATTGTTGTTACAGTTATAGAGGGTTAGTTTTTTATTTTTAAAACTTTTAAAACTTTTTAATTTATTTCTTTATTTTTATTTTTATTTTTAATTAAGAAATCATTAAATTTTATTTTTTCTCCCGTGGAATCGAATAAATAGGTCGATATTTCCCTCAAAATCCGAACGGAAAACTTTACATAGAATGTAGATTCACGGATGAGATTCTTTCAACAATCAGTCCAGATTCCAATTCAATATTATCGACGGATAGTGTAGAACAAGTATCTTTTCCAATATGGGATACAGAATTAGCATGGGAAGTGGATCAAAAGACCTTACATTTATTAAGAACGAAATGGGCGCACTTAAAATTACAAGGTTTTTCGGTAGATAATACGAAAGGTAATGGATATAATAGAGGAGAGTTGATAGGATATTCGATGTTAGATTTAAGGATGGCAAGTGATCGAAGTGGTAAAGAGAAATGGATATCACTTAACAATACAAAAGTGAAAGGGAAAGTTTTGCCAGAAATTAAAATCTCCTTTTGTATCTTACCAAATTTATCATCATCCGTAATTTCACCCAATTGTAATAATAGTTATACCCCAAGTCCATTAGGAAAATCATTTTCCGTTGGTGAATTCGAAGAAATGGAAGAAAATGGAGGAACGACTTCTGAAGTGGTTGATTTATATAAAATTGGAATGAATGGAACGGAAATCTTCCTTTTTTCTATCACAATTAATTTCGGAGCTAATTTACAATTATTATTACAAGATACAATATCATTTCTCACGCAACAACAATTTCCTGAACTTGACCTTTCAACATTAAATCACGGATATTATTTTCAATATACCGTATTTGAAAGTGTGATAACTTCGAACAAATTTTATGATCTTTCACATCCAAATATCAATCCTGAAACCTTTACATTTAGAATACAATCCTCATTAGAAGAATTAAAATCTTTTTTAATTAAAGAATCGAACGTTGTGATAAATTTATATCATGATAATCAAATGATTGGATTTGCGGAAATTCCACTCACGGGATTATTCGATTATAAAACCGGGGAACCACGTTCTTTAGATCGAGTATGTCCGATGTATAATTCCAAAAGAGAGTTACCTGTATCAGCCGATGTGCAAACCGCTAGAATTGGTGTTTACCTTACAATAAGTAGAGATAATTCCAATGAGAATAATGATACCACATCTCCTGATGCCGTAGAGAGAACAAAATCTTTCCCGATTGAAAATGTACAAGAAAAGGAACAACCACCACCAATTCGGGAACAAAATAATGAACATAAATATCGGGTATTAATCGATTTAGAATCAATTCAATTAAATAGGAATATTAAAAATATTTACATTAGGTATAATTATCCCGCTTTAGGTATTACTAATAATAAATCAACTCAAATACTTTCAAATGTTGAAGTAGGTAAAGATATTTTATTAATGAATAGTACAAACTCTATTGAGGTTATGATGACACCACAGAGACTTAATAAATATTTTGAGGCCGTACCTTTGCTTATGGAAATATGGCAATCCGTAGATCAAAAGCAGTCTCAAATCGGAGTTGCCACGTTACGTTTAGAAGAAGTATTTCTATCTCAACCTGTAATAGATGATGAAACTAGAGCCGAGGTTAAAACTTTTACTACCTTGGCCCCTATTAAATCTATCGGAGTATCTGCAAATTCACGTGAAACGGGTCACATAAGTGTTTCAATAAGGCTTGATGATTTTGGTGATTCGACAAAATCACAAAGTGTCACGGAATTATCCGAACTCACTAAAGAATTTCAACCCGCTAAAGAAGAACCGGCAAAGGAAAAGGATGATGTTACAACGAAATCATTAGCAAATGATGATGGAAACGGAAATAATTCTTCCTCTAATAATAATAATGAACATATTTCAACGTTTCAATCGGATTTATTTAGAAAAGCGGCAGAACATATGAAATACACTCAAGAAGTACTTGCCGTAAAGAAGAAGAAGAATGGACCCGGTCAAAGTTTTAGCAAATTTAAAGTACAACAATTAAAATCTATAGATTTTAAATTGCAACAATATATCATTTATTTTAAAACAAGGGATGAAAGTTTATTAAGATCCGAAAAGGATTTTGAAAGACGATGGTTAGAATTAGATAGACAATTTGATCAAAGGACAAAAGAATTAGAAAATCGAAATTCTTCTGTAATAAATGAAGATTTTGTTAAAAATTTACAACAAGAAGTTAATGACCTTAAAATTCAATTAGATACGACAAGAAGAGAAAAGGATCATTATGAATCTCAATGGTTAAGGTCATTACAAGTTTTAGCTGGAACGCATGAAAAAGAAAGCGAGGAAGATTTATTTTTGAAAGGTTTCAGAGAAACGGATCAATGTTGGTGGCAAGTTAAAAGAATGGCCGAAGAAGAAATGGAGTTAATTGATTATGAAAAATTTACGTTGGATATTCTTAAAGGTGAAATTGAAAGGTTAAAATCTCTATCTCAATCTTGTTAAATTTTGTAAAATATAAATTATAATAATTTCGGTTTTGATAATTTAAAATTAACATCTTTATTTAATATCATAAAATTTTTATGATTAATGTAACAATGTTTCTCTTATCTACTTAAAATTACCATATTTGCCAAATTTTACACCGTATTGCCAGTCTCCCTCCACTTTATGAGGTCCACTGATTTCTACGCCTTGAGCGGTAATTTTTGCACGTTGATACTAATTAAAAGTTAGAATTTACATCAGTATAAAGTCTTATCAAAGAGAATGCGTATAATTTTTTTACTCACATAGTTTAGACTTCTCCCATCCCTGCAATATAAAATTTTTTCACAATCTTCGAGAACTTGAATGGCTTCCTCTTCAGTAATTGTATTCTCTCTACCTTCAACAACCTTACGTAAAATTGGTTGAGCTATATGAGCTCCAATGCCAGTCGCGATCGTTGAAGATTGGTAAGATGTTCCAAGGTGTCCAACATATCCAAGAAACCTTGTTTTATTAAAATATGTATTTTATAAATCTAAAATTTCTACCATTATAATCAGCTTTGGAAGAATTTTCTTACCCTTCTCCACCATCAAAACCTCCAATAACATAAGAATTCAATAAAGGATCAAATTTGTTCCGTTTGCCATACGTCAGGCGACTTAAATATTCGTAGATATTCGGTGGTTTAAGGACATGACCGTCATTTGTATAATATTCTTCAACCCTATAAAAGTTCAATTTGAGAATTCGTCTCAACATATATATATATATATATGAATTAAACTTACACCAAAGTATCTAAAAGATGTGTGGTATATTGAAAATCAGAAATGTCTCCTGAAGCACCAAGTACTGTGAAGTCACCGACGCGATAGAGCCGTTCACAATCTCTAAACCGAGCAAGTGATCCAAATGACGCTAAAACAAAAAAAAAAAATTTTGCTTAAATTTCAAAAGAAAAAAGAATTCGAGATTCTATGCAGAATTGAACAAACCTAATGTATCTGCGGCTAACATTACACCGTCCTTATACTTAATTGCAAGTACCGAAGAACCAACCACTATTGGGTTTCTAATAAATAAAGATTAATATACTACATATACTACATGAAGATAACAAAAGGACATAAGAGAATTACAGAGTTTGCGTAGTTGGATCACTAAACGCATCGCTTCTTGGTTGAGGAGGATAATTAATGTTTCCTTGACTAAAGTGATCCATGGCCGAGAAATTAAAAAAACCATGAAACCTTTTTTTAGTCTACATATATTAGATCATTTAAGATCACGTTGAATAATTGCGTAATTTGTGGCACGAATCATATGATTTTGATCTCGAAAGGCATAAGAAAAAAAAAATAGTAAGCACACATTTATTTCCTCCTCTTTTTTTTTTTTCAACGAGTAAATCAGTTAATCGAAATGGTGTGTTTTCTTTTCTTTTCTTTTTTTTATTACCATGCATTTTCCTCACGGTCATTAATTTATTTGGATGGCAAAAAAAATATATTTATCCAATGACTCGATGGATGTGTATTAGAATTTTTTTTTTTTTTCCTAAAAAAAATATAAAAAATTTGTGGAATATTTTCGACATTATTTCAATAGATTTTCGTGTTAGATTTTATTTTTTTTCTACTTTGATCGATTTAAACAATAGAGAATACCACTTTTTCTGAGTTTAATCTTAAGAATTTTGAATAATTTAACGAATTATCCCAATTGCGTTCGTTTAGGGTATTGACATCAAAAAACATCACGTGAGAAAGAGGAATCGAACTGCGCCGAAAAGTGAGGATGTCTACCTTCGATTGTTGGTGAAGGTATGATTTCATCGATTTTTTTTTACGTATTGAAGGATAAATCCATGATTTGATGATTAATTTAATTTAAAAAATTTAGGTATACCGATTCCTAGCAAGAAGAACAGATGCCAGTTTTAATAGAGTGATTCTGAAAAGACTTTTTATGTCACGAGTTAACAGACCTCCCATGTCGATTTCTCGTATTGTTCGTAATCTTTCTGATAAAACTGATAAAACAGCTGTAGTTGTTGGTACAGTTACAGATGATAAGAGAGTATTAGAAGTACCAAAAATCACTGTTGCAGCACTTCGGATTACAAAATCGGCTAAAGAGAGAATTTTAAAAGCTGGTGGTGAAGTTTTAACTCTAGACCAATTAGCTCTTCGCGCTCCAACTGGTTCTAATACCGTCTTACTTAGAGGTCCAAAAAGTGCCAGAGAATCTGTTAAACATTTTGGTATGGGTCCACATAAAAATAAAAAGTAAGTCAAAAAAATTCTATTTGATTGAATTAATTTGATTTGATGAATTTATTCATGTGAATTTTTTTTTTTCCAATATAGACCTTACGTCAGATCTAAAGGAAGAAAATTCGAAAAGGCTCGTGGTCGTAGAGCTTCTCGTGGGTTCAAGGTGTAAATTGACATGTTTCATAATAAAATTAAAATGGTTTATGATCCATATTAAAAAAAAAAAATGAATGATTAATAATCACATGTCAATTCATATCACATGATTTAATTATTTATACCCGCATAACATTTAGTGGAGATTATATACTAATAAATATTATACCTTTTCTTTTTTTAATGTTAATTGTGTTCTACCAATATGTATGAAACTTTTATTGGAGAGAAAAGAATTGATTTATCCAAAATCCAATGAGATATATATAATGATATTTAAAGCTATAAATTGTTCTACGAATGAAAAAATACAAATATTTCAAATTCAATTAGCCTGCGAAAACGATTAATTGACCGTTAAAAGTTACAACTCGTGAAGATGTTGTGAAAGGTTAATACAAATTTCTTTAATCTAATGACAATTTGTAGCATTTTTATTTTACGTGTTATGAGACGCAGCATCTGAATGCGAGTTTTTTTTTAAAAAAAAAAGTGTAGTTACAATTATTAAAGAAAAAGATTTTAAATTGTATGGTGCGTTGTTCAAGTAAAATTCTTTATATATTTTTATAAGATAATTTCAAATCGACGTTTTTTAAATAGAATTTGATTTATTTCAAAAAATACATTAAAGAAAAACTTTATGATTCATGTTTTTGCATTTTGGATCGAAAATATCTGATTTCCATAATATCTAAAGAAAAAAAAATTTTGGGGAGAAGGAATTAGATACGAGATCCAAGTAAGAACGTCATTATGCAATCGCTAATAGTCTCGTGTAAGGGCAGTAGAATGGAATTCATTCGCTAATGCAGGGGAAAAAAATTTTTTCGCACTGGGAAGATATGTATATTCCGGGGAATGAGAGAGGAGAACTTTGTCGATAAATGACAGGGAAAACCACCTTAATGATTTCGCTTTTGTTATGTATTATATGTCGCAAAATTAAAAAATTTCAGCGCGTGAGGATATTTCTTTAAGGATAATATAACGCATCACTGTTTCTTTATTTATTTTACATAAGATTAATTAATAATTACGAATATTTAACCATAGCCAATAGACCAAATTTAAAAAGCGAACATGAAATACTATTCTGCAAAATGACTAATTTAACCTTAAGCATGGTTTGCCGTTAAAGTCACGCTAATCTTACAAAGGTTGACACCATTGGTGTTGGGCGCCTATTTGCCTGTTTTCAACATAACTTACTAGTTAAATGTTCCTACCGCCAAACTCTTGGTAATTGAATTATTTGGATATTTGATTAACGGCAGGTAATCATAAATCCAGTTAGTCTACTTTCGTCTTCAGCGTCTAAAATTTTTTATGGTTTACCCGGCTCATGGTAGATCCGAAACATCATTACCGACAAGGGCATATTGCACCTTATCGCCGAGACGATTATCCCATACTCCAATTTTGCCTGTACCCATTTGCTCCATTTGTAGTTGTCTCCAATTGACACCTCAAACATTTGAGATGAAAATGTTATTTAGTAGGCTCCCCATAACCTACGGCATATGCTTCAAACGTACTCCATCCCTTTCTTCCAAGCGTTCTTTAACATAATACGGTAATATTGTATGTGGGGCACCTGTATCGACCACGCGCAAATACATTTTGTTGGTCAATAAAATCATATGGAAGAAGAGCGAGTAAAGTTTCATTGGGTCTTCTGACACGATCGATCTCTGACCTTTATTTAAAAAACTTATTTAATTAACTTGAAGTTTACATGAATGTATACTAAATTTCATAATAAAATAATTCAAACCTTGTAATCGTTACCATTATTGGTACGATGAACTGTACAACATTTTTATCGGTGGACCACGTGGCAAACGTGTCTGATCAACAGGGATTTGAACAGCACTTAGCATAGGTCGAGAACGGAGGTCAATTTATCATCATCCATACCTTTGCCCGTATTCTAATACCTTCTGTTCGTATACCGTCACCCACTCGTTTTCATGTCCAATAAATTCACCTCTGTTAAATGCGTCGTAAAAGAATATTTTGTTAAACCCAACCTCAGCATCGAAGTCAGGCCCTTCTTCAGAGATGTCACGGAAGGCACTATCTTTGAGGTAATCTGGCATCGAAGAGGGCCACCTGAAGTCCTTGTTGATTCGAGCTATAAATAGATTATATCAAGACATTACATGTTTCGGCACTATGCTATTTAAGAACATAAAAGAAAACTATCTCTCACCAAAAAAGCTTTGCGCTTGACCAGGTCTTTTCTCATACTTTAAGAGAGTTTGAATCGTTTCGGGCCGATTAGCTTGAACTCTTTGAATAAAGTATAGTATAATTGATATACGTATATATATTTATTCGTAAAAAAATTATACCCAACAAACGGGAACCAAATGGGTAAGAGCGCACAAATTATAAAAAGTAAAGGAAGGAACAAAAAAGGAAATACAAAAGGAAACAAGATAACAAAGCAAAATTTTGTAGTTTTTTTCGTGACAGGAACGTTATCTGATTCATTGTTAGAGCTTTGAGGAACTAGCAACTTTAGACATGATTTTTGGTTAAAAAGGATAATAGGGTTGAATTGAATTGGGAAAAAAATTTTTTTTTTTTTTTTTAATATATGAGAAATCGATTTGTCGTGGTTTTTATGTCAAATGATTCTGTAATTGCAGTTATATATTTTACTATTTCTACCA
The DNA here is from genome assembly GCA_910592005.1 of Funneliformis mosseae. Taxonomy (NCBI): domain Eukaryota; kingdom Fungi; phylum Glomeromycota; class Glomeromycetes; order Glomerales; family Glomeraceae; genus Funneliformis; species Funneliformis mosseae. The sequence continues at coordinate 674 of CAJVPP010003827.1, read as the reverse complement.
ATGATCAATATTCGTTATATTGCGTCTTATCGTCATTGTTGGATAATTATAGAAATTATAATGTAGATCTTTTGAAAGATACCGTAAATATTGTTAATTATTTATAAAAAAAGTATATATATATATTATTAAATATTTTTTTTGCATGTAATAATATTTACCGCAAAATCAGAGATATCGCCGTGGCCCCTGTAATATCGGTGATTGAGCGAATAACTAACACTCTTTGACAATTTTTTCGTAAATACTATTACATGCAAAAAAATATTTAAAAAATTTTTTGTAGACTTTTTAATTTAATTATATAATTGAATTATTTTCACTTAGGAACAAAAATTTAATTATTTAATAATAACAGTATGTACTGTACAGTATCTTTCTATAATTATGCAACAATGACGATAAAACGAATATTGATCATTGATAGCACGACAAATCGATTTCTCATTAAAAAAAAAAATTTTTTTTTCTAATTCAATTTAACCCTATTATCCTTTTTAACTAAAGATCATGTCTAAAGTTGCTAGTTCCTCAAAGCTTTCAACAATAAATTAAGATAACGTTCCTGTCACGAAAAAAACTACAAAATTTTGCTTAGTTATCTTGTTTCCTTTTGTATTTCCTTTCTTGTTCCTTCCTTTACTTTTTATAATTTGTGCGCTCTTACCCATTTG
>CAJVPP010003826.1:0-10637 GCA_910592005.1 Funneliformis mosseae | reverse complement strand
TGAACGAAGCTTGCCACCTCTACGCGGTGTTCAGGAGAAACGGTTATAGTTTGAACTATAACTGGCTAAGCGCAAGCATTTAACGCCTTTTAAAAGTTGTAATTGCTTAATAATTAATATTCAATAAAATTCGAAAAAACAATTCGTTCAAAGTGACTGTTTTTAATATCACATAATTCTGTAATAAACGAACAATTATCAAGAAAATATTCCCATCTAGAATAATTTATTTCATTAAAAAAAAAAAAAATTAAAAAAGGAGTAAAATTTATATCTATGATGATGCAATCATGAATCTCTCCCATTATAGAATACATTACTGATAAAAGATTTTAATTTTTTAAATTTTTTTATCTTTTTCTTTTTTTTTTGAAAAACGACATAATTTCTTCAAATTAAAAAAAAGTATAGCACAATTTCTCAAGCCCCGCATCATGACATTGATGGAAAATTAATTATTACGCTTAATTTTTTAAGTCCTTTTCTGAATTGGTTATCAAATTCTTCATGTCCAAATTTTTTATCTTTTTTTATCTTTATTTCTATTTTGATAGGAATATTAAAACCAACATGTCTCATTCTATTCATGATGATGATTCCTTTTTATTTTTTCTCAGAGAGATCTATTTTTTATTGGCGCGGTCGTGTGGCTATAATAAAAATGAGGCGTAATTCAAACAAAGCTTTATCATAATTTCTATGAAAAAAAAATCATTAATAAAAATAAAAATGGTCATATAAAAAGCGCGAGCGATATTAAAAATGAAATTTAGATAAGTAAAAAAAAAGAAACTAAAAAACTAAACTAAAAAAAATAAAACACATCCGCGCCGATAGGATCTTAAATATTAATAATAAATAATTTTAAAGAAAATTTCGTTCTATCTCAGTGTCCCAAAGCGAGGAAACCAAAGTAAACGAAAGTTAAAAAATACAAATAACCAAAAAAAAATATCCAACTAATAGATTTTTCAGATTTTTAGAGATTGTAAAAAAAAAAAAAAAATAAAAAATAAAATATTTATAGTAAAATTATTATAGTATTACATGATCAGTACAAGTCAAATATGGGTTGATTGCTAGGAAAATCAGGTTCCGGGAATTTTTTAGCAAAATTGAGATTTTTATTGCATTTTAGTTTTTGATGTTATTAGATTAAAACGTATTAAGCTCTTTATTTTAGTCAAAAATTTCTCGGAACCTGATTTTCCTAGAAACACTCCCATATAAGAATGTCCTGCTTGAAAATAACGTATTAACAATTTAAATTTTTTCAATATTTTTTTTTTTTAAAAAAAAAAATTGTCCACATCTACTGCGGCAACAAATAGTTCAACTCAAATTGAATCATGGTTTATTCTTCGATGGACATAGCATGCGATCAAGTAACAAAGCTAATTTTGTTGATGGCTATTTGAAAATAAGATTTAAAAGGTGACTGTAATTTACACTAATGTAAACAATCCAATGTCCTACAAATTTGCTTTAATGCAACAATGATATTGAAGTTCACACTTACAACTTTCCAATGTTTGTTGATAATAAAATTTAGAACTCCATCATCCTAGTCGTAGTGATGGAATTTTCTAATCCACGACAAATATGTGGCTAGGAAACTGGCACCGTTAAAGCATCAGGAGCGTTATGATCGGCTGTAGAATTTGATCGTGAGTATAGTTATGAAGTTAGTTAAGTTAGTTATTATTCGTTGACGTTTTAATTTCATACATAAGATTTTATCTGAGGATTCATTTCGATCATCACGGGGTAAGACTAAATGGAAGTGGAATTTTACCTTGGATTGATTCAGCTAACACAACTTCCAAATTATCTATATCGCGGTCTGTAGTATAAACAATTACTTCATGACTCCCGCAATACAAATCTGTTAATCAATTATTTCACATTTTCTCCATTTTTCTTCTTTTTATTTTTATTATACCATGGATGAGATACAATTAAATATTATAAATAAATTTAACATTGAGTTTTGATTATAATTTTGGGTTAACAATAAATTTTATTCCACTTTTTATATGTATATTGTGTTAGGGTCAGAATTTACACTAAAAATTTTCTCAGTCAATTAATGTTAAATTATATTGTAACCGCTTATTATAATAAATAGATAAATGTTTGCGGACGAAAGTGCTAAGACAATTTATTAAATATTGTTATTTGATCTCTCAACTCAAATTGTATTCAACTTTACAAAGTCATTAATATAAATTTTTACAATATTATTGGGTAACAAATATTTGGCAATATCTATTGTCTTTTTTTATATTAAGAATCAAAAACAGAGAACAATTTATATATAAGGATAAAAATATAAACTTGTACTTTACTTTTCTTTATTTCTTATTGTTTCATTTTATTTTTTAATAAAGACTGATAATTTTTAAGTAAATTAATGATGGGATCTACTGGAGATTAATGAATTAAAATTTAAATGCTTGCTGTAAGGATGATAAATATTTTTAAATAAGTATTATTTGTTTTTATAGTGCATTTCCGCGTGTGAATTCTTATATATTTCTCTGTTCTCATATAAATAAATAGAATTTAGTGGAGAAATACTTGAAATAGTCCTAAATCATTGCAATAGCTTTCATACACTAGTTTTATTGTATGGGTATTCACAATATAATATTACAAATCCAAAAAAAATTTTTTGAATTAATCTTTTATAAAAAGATTTGAATTCACGGATTTAATTTGTATCGGATCTTTATGGATATCAAGTTGAATAAGATTTTGATAGGGGATTCGTTTGTAAAAAAATATTACCATGGAAATCGAATGCTGCGCTGCAAAAGGTTTTAATTGACATGTTGGTCGGTCACTATAATTTGACGTTTATAATAAAAATTTATAACGTCAAAAAAAAAAAAATCTCTTCAAAGTTTAAAATTTTTATAAAAATGTAGTAAACACACACATAATTATTCATTAAATTACAGTACTTTTAGGAAATTAGATTCATAGTGTACAAAATACTTAAAATAGTTATAAAGTGGCGCAGGAAATGGACGAAATTGGAATTTTCATAACTGCATGCATTCATGCTTAATCACAAAAATGTGGTGGAACATTATCATTCTCCAAATTAATTTATAATTTTCTCAACGTTTTTTTTTTTATTGTTTCTTTTTTTCAAATTTGAAATTCTATAAAAATGACCTTAGAATGTTTGCAGGATGATTTTGAGAGGTTGCTTGAAAATGATAAAAGCTATGATGTCATTATTTCTGCCGGTGAAAATGAAAACGTTAAGGAGCTACATGCACATTCAAATATTTTACGTACCAGGTCGCAATATTTTTATGAAAAATTAACTAAAGAAAATGTTGAGAAGAGGGAAGGGAAATTTATTTTAAAAATGACCAACATTCCTCCACATCTTTTTAAAATTATCTTAAGGTAAATATAGTGAATAGTTTGTACGACAATTTTGACAATAATAAACATTTTATTCCTTTGAATTTCAGATTTATGTATTGCGGAAGGATTGACATGACGAAATTAGAAGGAACTGAAGCATTAAAACTCTTAAACTCGGCAAGTGTTCTTAATCTCCAATCCCTATTTCTCGAAATTGAAGAATATTTAATTAAAGACCATCGTGAGTTTTTACAAAATCAGTCTATGGAAATTATTGAAACGATTTATCAACAAGAATCCTTCACGAAATTGCGTAATTTTTATTTTGAAAAAATTTGTGAAGACCCCAAGGAGCTTTTTAATTCTGATAAATTTATCAATATAAAAGCACCTTTATTAGAATTCCTTTTAAAACGGGATGATTTAAGTCTGGAAGAAATTGATATTTGGGATAGTTTAATTAAATGGGGTTTTTCTCAGAACCCGTCTATTTCTAAAAATGTCAAAGAATGGAGCAATGAAGAAACTACAGTTTTGGAAAGAACTCTTCATAGATTTATCCCTTTAATTAGATTTCATCATATGTCTTCAGAAGATTTTCTTGAAAAAGTGCTTCCTTACAGGGAATTATTACCGAAGGATTTGATTATTGACATCTTAGCATATACTTCGGTACCAGATATGAAATTTAATATTAATATAAAACCACCTAGACAGTCAAAATGTAAATCAATTCTAGTTAACTCTCGGCATTTTGCTATATTTTCCAGTTGGATTGACGAGATTAAGAAGTCATATAGATTTTTTTATGGTTTAATTTATGGAAAAAAAAATGACAAAAAGACGCTTTATGATTTTAAATTGCTTTATCGTGCCAGTAGGGATGGTAATACAATTGCAGCATTTCATCAAAAATGTGATAACCAAGGTGCCAATATTGTTGTAGTTAAAATTAACGGAACGGAACAAATAGTGGGAGGATATAATCCATTTGGGTGGGAAGGAAATAATCATTGGAAAACTACCGAAGACAGTTTTATATTTTCATTCGTAAATAGAACTAACCTTCAAACTGCAAAAGTAGGTTATATTAAGGATGGTAAAGCTCAAGATGCTATATTTTTTTATCCAAATTTTGGTCCATCATTTGGTGGTTGTAATGACTTGTATCTCGATGATAGCAATACTTGGCATAGTAATACCTATTTTTATTCTCAAATTGATATTCCAAATGGTTCGTTTCAAGCAGATGATTATGAGGTATTTCAAGTTAATAAAAGATAATTTTACGTATTTTTTAATACCGCCACCACTTATGTTGTTTTCAAATAAAAATATATTATTTATGAAATATTTTATAATATATAAGATCGTTGCTTCTAAATTTACCAATTTCGGAATTTTTACTGAGCCGGTTAAAGATATATCGTAATTATGTCGAATTATCCGTGCGTACATGAGAGTCGTGTATCTGCACCGCCATATTAATTTATGAAATAAATTTCGGAAGATGGGAAATGTGTAAATTAGCTTTACTGTAATGTGTGAGTACCAAGTAATGTTCACATGCAGATACATTCCCGCTTTTAATTTTATCTCCACAACCATTATCAGCACTTTTCAACGACGGTACTCCATTAATTTTTTATACAACAAAACATGTCTCAAAAAATAGATCATGAGCGCAATTTCAAAGACGGAATCCTTGCATGTTGAATCTCTGTGAATCGTCGGTACTTTTTGATTTTAAATAGTTCAACGATTTAATTTGTTGAAAGTTATTAACCATCGTTTCCTTAAGATGAAAAGATCGAAGGAATTTCATCAACATTGTATCCTTTACGCCAATATGAAAAATATATCGAAACGGTTTTACCGTGTAAATTTTCAACTAAAATTTAAATTTGCGATAGTTGAAATTTTGTTTTTTTATTTGCCAGAGTTTCGAATTTTATTTATAAAAAAATAAATTTTTATTATTTATACATAAAAATTTGTCTTTTCAAGCAAATTTATTTATGCACATGACAGTAATGCTATTTCGATCGTCAAAAGTTGACAAATGGTATGTTCACAGTAATAATGACTGTAAGGTTTATTCAGCCTTTTTTATAAAAAAAGGCAACGGATATTGCATCAAAATTAGGATCTTTCACAGCATCTCAGTCATTTGAAAATAGAGACGTTGTGTCTGCTTTTTTTTTTTTTTTTTTTTACAAAGCCGTCGATTTCGAGAAACGGATTTATTTAAATAAGACAAATTGAAAAATAACAAATTTTTATCTTACATAATAAGCTAAAAAAAAACTAATTACTTGAAAAGATCAATGATTTCAATACAACCATAGATTTAAAACCATGAATAAAAAGAATAGAAAAATTATAAATAAGTTCGAATCTCTAATGTTGGATAAAAAACTTCGAAAACTTTTATTGCATTTTATAAACTTTCAAAGTTGAAGTAATCCCTTCTTATATTTTTAGAACAAGAATAATTTTAAAGAAAAAAGTTAGCGTACTAACTGAATTTACAATAATTAATAGTAACATTTCTATATATCGGAAGTTAATAAAATAATTACCAGAAATAGATTTCATAATATAATAATATAATTTACCATGATTGCTAAATATAAATAAAATAATAAATTTAGTAAAGTTTAAATTAAAGCAACAAGTTTATAATTAATTATAGATATTTATTAATATAATTGCAGTATGACCTACTTACTCCTATTGTTTATCTATTTAATGGATCAATATATCGTGAATCATCCATCCCACTTTTTTATTTATTTATTTATTTATTTAATTTTTTACCTTCACACTTGAAGATTGCTGAGTAAACTTAAAAATACTTCTCAATTTATACTTCAACAAATTTAAACTAAGATAATTTTTAAAATCCAAAACAACTATTATAATTTATTACAAAAAAAAATAGTATTATTTTAAGTACGTTTTGAGCGTGTTTCATTTCGGTTCCTTCTTCGGTTCTAAAATTTTGAGGCGACTTAACCAGTTCGATATTTATTGTCTATTGGAAAGTTTGCTTAGATCATCTAATAAAGAGGAAGAATGTCGTAATACAATGATTTGCCGTGATTTGCTACAGTATAATGTCATATTTATTAGGTCATTGTCGAGCAGAATCTTTCACATGAAAATTTTTATTATTTATGATGCAATTTAACAGCTTCAATATATATACAGAAAAATTTTGTTTCTCTTTTTCGCGACCTTTTTCGTTTTCTTTGCTAATAAAAAGCGTAAAATCAATTTCTTTGAAAGGGATTGGTTATGTACGTTCACTCCCCGATCAAAGAATTGGACCACGTGATTTTGTTACACCAATTGGCGTAATTTTACCAATGCAATAAAAATGAGAATCTCTCCTGCACAGCCACGAAACTTCTAGTATTCGAATATATTTTTTTAAAACGCCCAAAACCCGAGAACTTACTGAATTTGAGCGAGGTGAAATAATTGGCCTTTGGAAAGGTGGTCACGTTTAGCGAGATACTGTATATATATGGAGTGATGAGTCTTCGCTTTTTATTGTGGTAAATAATAATTGTTTGTTTGTCTTTTGTAATTAACTTATAAAGCTAATGAGGTTGATTTATTTTTCAGTTATGGATTAGTTCACTTCAAATCGCATTCAAAAGCGGGTTTATTCTTTCATGCAATGCATGATAAAATATTTACTGGGCTATTAATTAATATATTTAAGTTTAGTGACGCAAAAAAATTCAGAAGTAACGAGTTTGTCCAGTATAGCACTGAAGGTCAAGAAAGAGACGTAAGAGTACTTTTAATCTTTTGATTTTTAATTAATTATTGTTGTAAACTTATTATTAACTAATTTATAATACTACTCAGGTTAATCAGGTATTTACTATTACTCGGGTTGATACTTCTCAGGTTAATATGCATCTCAGGATATAGAAGATGTAGTTACGTCCGGAGTTCAAGTAAATACTTAAAAATTTTTAGTTTTGTTTATGCAATAAAATCAACATTATTTTATTAAAAAGCTGGCAGCTGTCACAGATGACAACGAAAATAACTTAATTATGAAATCGAATTGGACGCCCACAACAGACTTTTACGTGACAAAGAATAGTTTTATCATAAATATGGAGTTACCGGTATGTATATTTGTAAAAATAAATTTTTTTTTCATATTTATAACAAATGTTTAAAAAAAAAGAAATTAATATATTTAATAATCAACTCGTCATTTCTGGTGGCTTGTAGAGGGCTCAATTTTCAGGCGGTTCAATACAAAATTAAAGAGGTCATGATTAGAGAGGTTGGATCCGGCCAAAAATTCTTTAACCTGTTAATTAACCGATTAAATTAACTTAGGTCAATAATATAAATTTGACTGGAGTTGGACAATAATTTTGCAAACTTAAAAATCTTAATTCTGGCCAGAAATTGAATTTCGGCCGGAGTTAAACTCATCTATTTTACCGGTTAACATATTAACCGGTCAATCTCTAGATATGATGGACCCTTTACTCGTAAAATTACTTTAACTTCAAGTATAAGCGACAATAAAGTTACCGCTAAGTTTGAAAATGGGCTTCTCCAATTGAACATTTTGAAGTTCTTTCCCACGAACAAGAAAATCGATATGATTTGATCCGGCTTTAATTATTAATACATTATTTTTTTTTTATTTTTCGCTTTTTATTGATAGTTGATTAGTAAAAACTTCATTTGGGAAGTTTTAGGAATTAATTAACTTAAGACGTTTTCTTTTTAATTTCTCTTATACTTTTTTTTCTCTTGTTTATCATTTGTCAAATTAGAAAGAGGAAAAAAAAAATAAACTTTCTTTCCTTCATCTGCTGAAAAAATAAATGAGCACAGTAAATAAATTTTACTTCTATTGTTGAATATATTTCGTGAAATGTGGAGATGTATGGTTAATTAAAAAAAGTAAAGTCATACTTGGGTAAAATGCAATGTAAAATAAATCGCGTCCTATATGAGAGTTATTGTCAAACATGCAATCCGAACTTTAATTTATTGAAACAACACGTCCTGGTTGTGAACGCTACATTTATCAGGTATCATGTATTCACGTATAATTTTGACGTATTAGTTGTCGCTTCAATTCTTTTTGATAAACCAAGATCTGCTAGTTTGATGGATTAATATATTGCCCTGAATGCTATTCATATAAAGAAAAAAAAATATATTATTGATCATTTAAAAAGAATTGTTCATAATAAAATAAAATTAAACAAAGGTTACCAAATCACGATTTACATTTACTTCGTCATGTAAACACGATATAGCATAAGCCAACTGGAAATGCCAAGTTATATTTTTCCCAAATCAAGCTCCTTCAAATAGTTTTTAAGCGCCCCATAATCAGCATATTCCATTACTAAACAATATTTTTTCAATATTTTTTTATATAAATAAGTTAAAAATCAAAATTTAAAAGTCAATATTAAACTATAATTAACCTCATTATTTAAGATTTTATACCTTGGTTTGATGATGTAATTCCCAAATGACGAATGCTATTGATATGAAAACTAACTTCCCGTAGAAGTTCAAGCTAGATTATTATAAAATAAATTTAGCTATACTTAATGAACCAATTTTAATTAAGTACATATTGTTTATTAATTTGCCTCACAACAAGTTCTTCAACAGTGTAATCATTTGTACGATAGACTATTCCAAAGCTGCCTTTACCAATTTCTTGAAAATTACTAAATTGCTTATATTCGTTGTATTTGATACTTTTTCTTGAGATAGATTCTTCAATCCAATTAATCCACTTATTAGAATTGTTGGAAGCTTTCATGCTGATTTAATAAATATTGTATATAACCAAATGAAGTAAAATTCTTGGATGAAAAGCAAAAAAATAATGCACGTGGAAATCATATAACGTTAATCAAATTTCTAAGCCACGTAAATTAATGAATGTCGACAATGGCTTTTCTTGAAAGTTTCACATGAAAAAGAGTTTTCTAAAATAAAATTACCTTTTATTCACTCTTATAATTAACTATTTTAAATTACTAACACTAATACTGATAAAATTTTGCATTCATCACGATTTATAACAATAATTCTTGTTAGAATAAGTATAAAAAAATATAGCAATAAAATAATATAAGTTTTAAAAGGAACTTACTAAGGATATGACGAAAAGTATATTCATTATATAACGGAAACTCGTAAGAAAATCTATAAATTATATAATCAATGTAAAAGAGACGAATTTTATTTTTATTTTTTTTTATAAAAAAAAATATTTATTATAGAACCTAAGAACCTACCAAAAGAATATATTTCTTCAGTTACTTGTACCATTATTTATAAAATAATTTTTGTAAAAAGAGTAAAAAATATTTCAATTAATTATAGGAACGTAATTCTATCTGTTAATAATTTTTCACATGGTGAAAGGTTGATATTTTGCAGGAGTCGGTTGATACAATTCTGCAATCACGAATTTATAAATTTTCCAGTTTTTCTTTGCATGGTTTATAATTTGACGTGAATACAAATTCGATTTATTGAACAGCGGTTTACCAATGGTAGGTAATAAAATTTAAAAACTCCATGATCTGTGTAGTTTTAGTGATGAAAACATTTTAGTCCTGGACAAATACGTATTGATCTTGGTTAGGAAACTGGCGTTGTTAAAGCGTCCGAAGCGTTATTGGTAATGATCCTTTTTAATGAATTAAAATTTAATGCTATAAAAAAACAATTGACCAAGATAAGGATATGATAAAGATTTTTAGATATTCATATCTTTGTAGACTTGCCCAAACGGTATTGAAATATTACTTATAGACGTCGGGTATATGTATAATTTATATTTTTTTTGTGCATTACCGCGTGTGAATCCTCATAAATTTCTGTTTTTAAATAAAATAAAATAAAATAAAAAAATTGGCGGCGAAACACTTGATGTAATCCTAAATCATTGGAATCTCTTACATACAACAGTTTTGTGGTATGATATTCACAACATGGGAAGTTTGCTAGGAAAATCAGGTTCTGGGAATTTTTTGACTAAAATTATGACCTTATTACATTTTAATCTAATAACATTAGTGTTTCGGGCGAAAATAGTTTCGCCAAATTGATCTGCAAAAATCTTTCCAAATTTAGGATTTCGATAGTTTCGGATAGAGGTCGGAACCGGTTATCGATATCGGATTTATAACCGGTTTTTATCGTATCGGATTAAAACCGGTTCAGAATTT
>CAJVPP010003825.1:0-10638 GCA_910592005.1 Funneliformis mosseae | reverse complement strand
TTTATTATTTATATTAATTAAATATATAATCAAAAAATATTACTAATTAATATTATAGATAAGAATTATTTATATGAAAAGTTTGCTAGAAAACCAGGTTTTGAGAATTTTTTTTAACTAAAATTAAGATATTATTATATTTAATCTAATAATATTAAAAAACTAAATGCAATAAAAATCAAAATTTTTGTTAAAAATTTTTTTATTAAGCTTTTCATATAGTTAACAAAATATAATAAATAATATTTTATTTACAAAAATTTTAAATTTCTAAAATTATAATAAAATAAAATATTATGAGTTAAAATCTATGAAATATTCATAAAAAATCTATGAAAATAAAGTATTGACATTTTGGTATTTTAATTATTAAAGATTAAATAGTTTTAGTTTCATCATATGACTAAATATTTTAGTTTTACATAATATTATTAGTTTTTGTTACTTACCTAGATAATAAAATAAAAAATAAGAGAAAAATAATGATTAATATTTAATAATAGTTATAAAATATTTATTATTTAAAATTAACTATTTAAGTTTAACTGTTTATCAAAATGTTACATCACTTTATAAATGCTTTGTTAATATTTATTTATATAGAAATAAAACTCTAAAAGAATCCAAAAAAAAGATTATAAAAAAAAATTTAGTAATAAAAATCTAATGTAACAAATTTTTGTTATATATATTACAATTATTACAAAAAAAATCAGCTATTAATTTTAAAATTATAGAATATTTTAATGTAATCTTATATATTATTCTTCAAGATAATACAAATATTGATATTAAGATTTATGTGAGTAATATATTAATATAAAAGAAGATAATAAGATAAAAAATTATATGTATACCATTATACAAAGCATTTTTATATATATAATTAATAATAGGAAAATTTATACATTTTTTATTATAGATTAATATTATAATATCAACTATATAAATAATTTTATTAGAAAAAATATTATGATCTTTAAAAATCTAATAATAATTTATGACTTATATTTATTCACTTTATATTATTGATTAAAAGTTATATGTATATTTTATCTATAATTATAAAATGAATTATATAGATAATCATTAGACTGCAGATAATTTAAAGTACTTGTATAATGAAATTTTTATATTATAATATTGTAATAGGACTATTATAACTTAATTGATTTACATAATGCATTGTAAGTAGTTACATAAGTAATATAATTAATATAATCGACTTAATAGATGTATTTAATTTATATAATACAAGAAAATGTAGATCAAAATATCAAATATATCAAATATATTTAATATATTTAACATATTTGATATATTGATATATCAAACATATCTAACATATATGATATATTAGATTTATATTAAAAGTATATAAAGTCTTAATAAGAAAGTAACTATCAATTACTAGATGCAATCTGATCAGTTTAGCAATGACTATGTGTAACTTCTTTTTGTAAAAGTAGTGTAAAACTACTCTTTTTTATTTATAATTAATTCTTCTTTTATATTTTCTTATTTTAGTATTTTTAGCTTTTAGTTTATTTATTTATCAATAAATCTTTATTTCATTTATCTAAAACATTTTGTAATACTTTGTATTAGTAACATAATTTACATTTATTTTATGAAAATATACTTAATAGTATATAGTAGATGAATCATACATTCATTGTAAGTTTGAATATATTTTTCAATATATAATAGAACTTAATTAATTGAGGTGTGAATATACTCTAAACAGTATATAAAAGAACTATTAACTTATAGAGATAACTATTAGATAGCTACATAAACTTCAAAAGAATCACTTGAACATTTTATTTAACAGTTACAATTTAACAGAATTGCATGTTAACAATATGAAGAATAAGGCTAAAATAAGCATAATTAACTTTTAACAAACTAATTAATAACTTATTATATTTTTTTAAGTTATTTACTAATTATTATATCATTTAAGAAAGAAGTGAATCTTTACTTTTTGTAAAAAGAAATTACTCTAGTTTATTAAAATAAAAAAAGAGTATTTAAATATTATATGAGAAAAATAAAAAGCATTTGTCAAATTAAAAACAAAATCTAACTAAATAAAACTACTATTTAGAATATATTATTCGTTATTATAAATATAAAAAGAAAAAAATCATAGTTAATTCTTAACTATTCTATAAATTGAGAAACAAAGCGACCGATCACTAGAATCGAATTTAAAAAAAAAAAAAAAAAAATAAATTGAGAAACAAAAGAACTAATTGAAGAATTCACTTATTTCATATAATTTATAATTTTAATTATTTATTAAATATATTATAAATTTATTACAATATTATTTATATTATTTATTACACAATATATTTTTGCTATTTATTATATAATGAATTTTTTATTTATTACATAATATCTTTATAAAATTAATAAATTATCATAAAATTATTTATATACAAAATATTATAAATATATATTTTACAATATATTTCAAAAACTTTAAATTAATAACAAAGTTGTGATTAATTATAAATATTAGATTATAAAGTGATTATTAGATTATAAGATTATATTTATGTTAATTGAGTTATAAAATGATAATTAGATTATATTTATATTTAAATTATGAAGTAGTAGTTATAATTTAAGATAAGTAATATATTACTTTTTAATATACTCTACTTTAACAATAAAATTAATTTTTTTATTATTTGAATATTTTAATTTATTTTAATTTAAGTTTTAATAATATGTTTTGATATAATTTTTTAAGTTATCTTATTAATTTTATATATAATTTATAATCAATTTAATAATTATAAGTTTTATAAATATTAAAAACAAATATAAATTTTTTTTATATAAGAAATATTTCTAATTTTTATATAATATATAAAAATAAAATATTAATTTAATATTTAAGTTAGCTAATTAAGATAAAAAATATAATTTAAAATTCTTGTTTTATTAAAATAAATTTTTTTTAAAAAAAGAAGATTGATATTATATAAATTTTTATATATTTAGTAAAGATATTTTTATGTTTAATATGTAAAATCATTATTTAAAAAAGAAGAAATAAAAAGGCAAAAAAAGTTAGTTTTTTTTTTTTTAGTAACTATTTAATAGGAATATATAGAATTACTTAGTAATAGGATATTTGACTTTTTTAATAATAATGAATTTATTGCTAGGAAAATCAGATTTCTCAGAATTTTTTAACAAATTGAGATTTTTATTCAATTTTAGTTAAAAATTTCTCAGAACTTGATTTTCCTAGAAATCATATTATTTGTTAATAAAAACTTAATAATAATATATACAAACGTTTAGTAATTTTACTTTAATATATATATAATTTTTTAATAATTATTCTTTTGATGAAATTTTTTTTTAATAAATAGGCTTTACTTTTAAATGTAAAAAATAAAAGTTTTACACGTAAAAATACGTATTTTCTTTTGTTTTATATGATATAATAGAAGGGAAGAAAACTGCTAGAAAAAAAAATAAAGAGTTAATATTAAATCTGTGTAATTTTACATTTTAAGAATAATTCCTTAATAATATTTATACATCGCAATACTTTTCAAACCTTTTTCCGGTAAAGGTAATAAAAATGCTAAGATTGGTGGAATAATTACGCCAAAGGATATTATGTGTGATTTGTTTGTTTGTCACCATAAAGTTGTGGGGAAGCATAAATTTGTGACAAAAAAAATTTTAATGTGACAAACTCTTCTGCAGAAAGATAATCAATTTATGGTCATTTGATGTTCGCGTTGTAAATTTCAAAAAAAAGAGAGAACTAGTTTTAGTTCGAGTTCTTTTCAATTAATCTTCAAAATTTTCCCATCAATGTTACAAATCCCCCCTCTTTTTCAACGTTAACTTGTTCTGTGAACGCGTGTGAATATTATTAAATTAGTAAATAAAAGTATATATTAAATTAAATATAAAAACAATGAACTTTGGTGTAATTTCAACGATATCACGGTGAAAAAATTGAAATTTATGTGTAATACAACATAAATAGGACAATGGAATTGAAGATCATTTCTTGATAGAAAACAGGTATTATTCGTACATGTAAGGGAGCGTGAGGATTACCAGATTATGCTAAATTTTCATCAGTTTTCAGTGCTAAAATTACTGCAAGATTAGTTTTAAAAATTCAGTAACATACGAAAACGACAGCAAGTTGCATTAAATTCTTTGTTTTCCGAAAGTACATTAACACATTACAGTTGAATGCTGTAATTTCCGAATCTTCAGTGTCATGCGTAGATCCCGATTTTCATGACGAAAATGTATGTTGTGTAACAGGTTTCTTTTTGCAAAAATAAATCTCACCCCACCGTTTCATGATTGCATAACTTCTGATATAATGTCAGAATAAATAAAAGATCTAAATAACCTCAGCTGACGAGAATTCCCAAAAAATTTACCAGAATCAATTTATCAAATTTACCTTAATCTTATGTGACATTTCTCTATCACGATCCGCAAATAGTAAAAATTATTTAAAAAGTATCGTGTCACAACTTATTCGTTGGCTGAATTTCCACTGTGCAATATAACTCTTATACAATTATTTTGTCACATACATCAATTCATTTTTCCTCTTTTTGTACTTCCTTTTCAGCCCCCTTTTTTTTTTGTAACCTACCTACACAAGAAACAAATATAAAAAAACTTTTGGTCTCCTTTTTTTTTTTTTTTTTTTCAAGGCAGACAATTTTTTTGTTGTCTTTTTCATCGATCTTTTTTTTTTTTCACCCACCTAAAAGAATTAACCTTACTCAAATTTGAATATATATATTAAATAAGCGCATTTACCCTATTGTACCTCACATATTCACGCGCTTCTTTTCCATACTGGATGAATAAAAAATCACCTTATATTCTTGATTTTATACTATAATAATATAATTTATTTTCCACTCAATTATTATATAAATGCAACATCTCCCTATATTATTTTTCTACATTAGTTGTTTGTAAACGCTAAAATTCCTTCAATTAAAAATAATAATTAATCGATTCTAAGGAGAATTTATTCTGTTCGCTCACTGAGACAGAAAACAATAAAGTATTTGCAGTGTCAAGATATAATATACTCGTACTTTTTTTTTCCTTTCCAATATAACTTTCGCTTCCTTTTTAAAATCAAGAGCAACTTTAGGGTTGTGAATATATAGTAGATTTTTTTTTTTCCTTTTCTTTTTTAATATTTATTGATACCTTTTTTTTTAAAAAGAAAAAAGAAAATCACTTTCTTATGTTTGAATAGTTTTTTTTTTTTTCAAAAACCCATTTTTGCTTATTTCTACCTGCCGCAGTAAGACCAGACGCGGATTCATAATATATTATAAAAAACTTGACCTGTTCTGTTGAATACAAAGATTTCACAAAATGTCGATTAATGAAAACCCTTCAGAACGTATCGGCAGTCTCATTGATAATGGTCGACTTGAAATAACTCATATTCTTGGCGTTGGTGCTTATGGTGTGGTTTATGCTGCAAAGCATGTTAAGAATCAACGCATGTACGCCGTAAAGTGTATGCCAAAAGCAAAAATCGATGCACGACAACATCGATTACATGCGACAGAGATCAGTTTACATGCTCAAGTTTCAGGTCATCCAAATATTATAAGTTTAGAAAAGGTTGTTGATACCTCAGATACGCTTAATGTGGTGCTCGAATACTGTCGTGAAGGTGATTTGTTCTCAATGATCACCGAAAAGGGTGGATATCTTGGAAACGATCAACTTATCAAACAAGTTTTCGTTCAAATACTTGATGCTGTACAATTTTCTCATTTTCATGGGATTTATCATCGAGATTTAAAACCTGAAAACATTCTTGTCTTTGATGGTGGAAGGACCGTGAAACTTGCTGATTTTGGTTTGGCCACAACCGATGTTTGGTCAAGAGATTTCGGTTGCGGTTCAACGTTTTACATGAGTCCAGGTATTTTATTTTATTTAAAAAATTTCACTTTTTATTTTTTTTATTTTTTGGATCTTTTAAAATTGATTTTGTAAATTTTTTTTTTTTTTTTTGATTTTAGAATGTCAAGGAGGATTAAATAAAAAAGTACGAGGGTATGTCACCGCTTCTAATGACGTATGGTCATTAGGGGTTATCCTCATTAATCTTACCTGTGGTCGGAATCCTTGGAAACAAGCTTGTCTTCGCGATGAAACTTTTTCTGTGTTTTTGCGAGACCGTGATTTTTTGAAGTCAATTCTTCCACTTTCTGATGAGCTTAATGAAATTTTAAAAGATATCTTTAATCTTGACCCTGAGAAACGTATTTCATTGGACGAACTTCGAGAACGTGTACTTGCATGTCGTAATTTTACCGTATCCGAATATGATGATACATCCGAATATGATACTTATTGTAAATATTCGAACAAAAGTTACTACGACGATGAAGCTTCTTCAACATCCTCTCGCAAATCAGAATATGATACCTTTTGTAATTATTCGAACAAAAATTATGATGATGAAATTTCTCCGAAAACCTCTCTCAAGTCACCTCATCATTCATCTACAAATTCTTCCGCTACTGCTTGTTCCTGGTATTCAACAAATTCTGAAATGGAATTTTCAACACCCACTTCAGAATTCTTGGAAGATTTCGACCGTTGTCAAACTTCAACTTGTTCATCATCATCAACTTCATCTCTGACAACTTTAGCGAGTAGTCAAACAGACTTTTTGAAATGCGTCGATCACGAATCGTATCACGATTTGGGGATCAGTTTTAGCACTTTAACAGAAAATCAACGAATTCAACCTGTATATACATTTTAGGATAAAATTTCTTTGAAATTTTATCTTTATTTAAAATATTTCTTCGATATTGGCAATCAATTAATTTTAACCGGAGTTAACCATCACTATCATATGCTACCCTGCAACCTTTTCCCTTTCCTTTTTTTTTAAAAAAAAAAAAAAATACCAACATCAACTCTAAAGGAACAATTACATCACGTGTTGTCAAAGCTGATATCAGCTTTGTAAACATACAAGACTTTAAATATGCAAAATTCAATTTATTAAGGAAAATCTTTATTCGCAACTTTAATTCGAATCAACTTTTATCTCCAGATTATATACATTCGATTTCATTAGCAATTTTAATTTTGAAATAATTTCTTGTAAATATTTTTTTTTCTCTCCTCTCGAATCTTGTTTAAATTTTCGTAAGCAAGATTTAAAATTTTTGGATTTCTCTTTTTTGTATATAGAACTTTTTTTAGTTTTTTAAGAGATATAAATATATTATATTCAAAAAAAAAAAAAAAAAATAATTAACGAATTTCGAGTCACAAACACAAACACAAACAATTCGCAATCACAAACACAAACACAAACAAATTTTAAAATAAAAAAAATAAAAAAATTGAAATACTTACTGGTTAAGTGTTATTTGAAAATATAATATATCGTTTGAGATAAAAAATGTATCCTGGTTTATTGATCACTAAATTTCCATGACTAGTAAAATAAAACGTTTTCCGTTAAACTGAAAATTCAACTCGGTGTATATAAAAAAAAAATTGCTACCATTAAAAAATTATAAAAATCATCCTTACATTATTTATCATATAAATATCTAATATATTAACTAAAATTTGAATTTGAATCTTATATTTAATATTCAAATTATTATAGTTTAATTGATTAAATATCTATAAGTGTATCGGATCATATCGGATCACTTTATTAAAGATAGTGATTTATAAACTTCCAAATTGATTATTATCACACATTAAGAGTACTTTCCCATCTTCTCGCAGTAACTGCTCGAAGCTAAATATCCACTTTACGAGAGAGACTAATATTTCACGATCTTCCGAGATGATTGTCATACAATGGCGTGCGATGTAATGTAAACTTTCCCGCAGATACTCTTGTAATAATGAAAAGGACCCTGGGGTCGCGACTTCATATGGATGAGTGTCCGTTGATCTGATTATCAATTTGATGTTCCAGATTCGATGATCCTTATCATTTTCTTATTAGCTATACTATGTATTGAATAAAGAAAAAAGGAGAAAACGAAGTTTTCCAAAAAGAAACCTCCCAAATACTGTAACTAACTCAAAAACTAAAACTTTACTAACTTACTAAAACCAAAAATATACCAGTATTTCTTTGTTATACATTTTAAAATAAATTGTATAAGTTAAAAGTTATTATCAAAAATGAATCTGGGATTGATTTTCCAGAATAAGAAAAAGCTAAGTTTTTGGATAAGAAAGCCAGCAGTGAGTTTGAGTATGCTAAGCTTAAGACTAAGAGAACACTAAGCTTTTAAAATTATTAATCAATACAAATCCTATAAGTTTTGTAATTTATTTTAGCAATAATTTTTTTGCATAACAGATTATAATATGTAGTAGTATAAAATTAAAGAAAAATTTACATAAAAATTATAAAAGCAAATAAAAGAGAAAGAATGCATAAAAATTATGATTACAGAAGTTTATGAAAGTAAAACAGAAAATAATAAAAGAAATTACAATTATTTTGTTATTTTTCCCTTGTTATTTTTGACTTTCTTATAATAGATTTTGATTTGCTGAGATTTTTATTTTCCTATCTTTAATAATAAAACCATCTGAAAAAGAGTAGGAAATTATATAAAATTATGGTAAAAAATAATCAAAACATATATATATACTGTTTTTGACTTTATAAATAGTCTTATTTTCTTCATCTAAAGTTCTTAATCAAATCAGATCAGGTCAGTAGATTTTTAGGTTAATGTTAGATTAGATCAAAAGGTTGATCTGATCAAATCTGATCTGATAAAATTCAGGTCAACCAATTGTTTAAGATTGATGATTTTTTTGTTCTTGAATAATATTTTTATTATTTAATTAGAATAATTTGTTATTGTTCTTCTTAAATAATAATTAATTATACTTTTTAAATAATTCAGTCAGATCAGATCAATAAAAATTAAAATCAGGTAAAATTTTTATTTGATTTGACCTGATTTTTTTAATTTAAGTAATTTAATTGATCTAATTTGAACTGATTTATTTAGAGTTCTATATTCATTAATACTTTATGCTACTTTACTAGTTTAAGGTTTTATTGTTATCATTTTCAAAAAATTTTCAAATTAGTTACAATATATCAGATATTATATCAAAGTTAAAGAAGTAAATATAATAATCTAAGAAATTATTCTATAAAGAAGCATTTCAATAAGAATGATATAGGTAAAATTAAATTCATAAATAATAATTATTTGATTTTTTATATAATTTAAGTTTAAGAATAGTTGGTTGTGATATAATAATAGTTTATTTATTAGTAATTATCTTAACTACTATAGATAAATTTTATAAATTACATAAGATATATTAAGTTTATTATCTTTTAATATTTAATACATATACTTATTATTTTTATATCTTTTAATGTTATTAATATTTAGTTTATATAATACTTTCTATAGGACAAATTCTGTGTAATTACTTCAAAAATATATGTTCTTGATTTTTCTTTTATTATAACAATACTCACCTATTAATATATTTGCATTTATTTTACATTTGATATTATTATTATTTCTTTTAATATCTTTCTCATTATTTTTGATAATAATTACATCCTTATCACTTTTAACTTCCTTTATATTTTTTTTAATAACTTTTTCATTATTTTTAGTTTTGATTATAAATTAATTATTATTCTATATATGAATATTATGATCTTATAATTCTATTAAATAAGTAAAATTTATTATATATAAATTTTACTTTTTTTAATTTTTTTCTTTTTGCATAAAAATTCTAATTTTTATATAAAAAACTTTATCTGATTTTCTTAAGTTTATATTTCTAATAGAAAATTTTAATATAGAAAATATATAAGAAACATATATTTTATGTCATAATAATTAATATCAGTAAATTATACATTATTTCTTATTTACAGGTCTATATAATAATATCTATAGTTCTACTTAAGTTTATAAAAAAATAATTAAATATCTTAACAAACTTATTTTATCTAAATAATTTTAAAAAATTTTTAATAATTTTTTCATTTATTTTTTTTTTTTTAATAGAAATCAGTTTCTATTTAAAGCATTTAAATATATTTTTATAAATTATAATAATTAAAAAATACTTTACAATAAATAATATAATGATAAAATAAATTATTATTAAAAATAAATTTGTAAAATAAATTTTTTTTAAAAGTTAAAAATATTTTTATTGCTATAGTGCATACAACCTAGTCCCAATCACTAAATTTTAACAAAATTTAAATTACTACTCCTGACTCAAAAAAAATAATAAATATAAAATATAATCGTAGAATGATAGAGCAACTCAAGCTCAATAAAACTACGATTTTAGATTTTCTATAAAATGATTTTCAATGGAGCAGTAGCAATTCAAAGTTGGGATATTTTATTAATAAATCAGAAATTTTGACTGCCTTACATGTGATACATGTTGTTACGTTGGGTTTCGTAGCTTCAAATAAAATCTCAAAGGGTAAATAAAACTAAGACAATTACTCAAAGAATCACGGGTGAGGATTCACAATAACGTCGAAGAATTATTCTCAATAATAAACACGTGATGATAAACTCAAAATAA
>CAJVPP010003824.1:0-10639 GCA_910592005.1 Funneliformis mosseae | reverse complement strand
AACAGCGTGTCAAGTTGATTGGATTTAAGTCATAGCTATTGCCTCCCTGACTTCAAATCATAGTTAACTTATTCGACAGAAAGAGTAACATTAACATCGCTAATAAAATGTCTAGTGAATCTAAATATAAATATAAGATAGTTAATGTTATTACAAAGTAAAAAATATACTGTATAATTAACATAAATTGTAAATCCTATGAAAAAATCTTAGCAATTAACTAAAATGTCGAATGAAGTAATTATTATATTTACATATTTTTAATAATTAATCATTTTAAGAATATAATTTGAGTTTATGAAATGAAATCAATAGAAGAGATTCCAGCTGACAGTTAAAAATACAAAAATGTCAAATTTTAAAAAGTACGAATCTATTGGTACTCTATAAAAAATTTTACATTCAATAATATTGCAATTGCTCATTAAACATACATATATTAATTATGTATTTTTTTTTCATATTTAATTATAAATGTAAATTTTGTAGATTTTCAAATAGAATTTGGAACTTCTGTAAATGACATTTTTCAATTATGTTACTTCAAAATATGTAATAATATATATATATTAAAAAAATATGATTGTAAACATAAATTTTTTAAAGCGCACATTTTTGTGTTATTTGATTACTCTGATTTACTTTTGTAGTTTGTTATCATATTAATAACCTATATGAGTTACAAAGAAAGTGATTAATAAAATTTATTTATACCTAAGTTAAATAAATGAAAATTATAATGATTGCTTTTTTTAACACCTCAACTTTTAAATATGATTAACCTAAAAATACTCAACCTGTATAAAAAGTGTAATAATGAATAAAATCAGGTACTTTTTAAAGAGGTGCAGTAAATTCTATGACTATTATAACTGGTGTAGAAAAAATTAAAAAATAAGGTTATTTCACAATATAAAATGTTAAGAATTTTATATATATATATATTGAAGAATGAGAATTTGGTTAAAGATTAACTAAGAAAAAAATTAAGCTTTTTTTTTTATTCTTTAAAATAAAAAAAAAAATTGGAGCATAGAATTTGCTTAAAATTTATTTCATAATTCGAGGCTCGAACTGTTGCTGTAATTTTGAATATTCTGAAATATATCACATTTTTTGTATTATTTAAGTTTACTAATTATTAATACAGTGTTAAACCTAAAAACATCTTAAACTAAGCTAACAAAACTAATAGACTTAATATCACAATTATCTCAAAAGTCTTTTCTAAGAGAAATTAACAATTAACAAATAAAACAATTTATTATCATGATTCTTTTATGTAGTAGGTTATCACGATCAATCCTATGATAAAGATAAAAAGAAAGTTAAAAGTGTAAAATAGTAACTTTATTAAACTATAGAGTTATAAGTCTAGTCCCAAAACTTATTCAGAAAACTATTTGATCGAATTCTTCTCAAACTCTGTTGACTCAAGGTCAACTTACAGATTTATTTATATAAAATTGTTAATTAATACTATATTATGCCTTTTAATAAATACATATAATGAAAATAATATAAGTAATGAAAAGTAGACTATATAATATTTATATTAAAAGGTAAATTATTTGATACATATATTATAAAGTCAATTAAATAATAGTATATTACATGTTTAACATGTATGATATTTGACGCAGTTAAAGATCATTTAAGGCACAGCATGAACTGCGGCTAATAACAGTTATATAAAGTTTAAAATCAAATATGGTTTTAAGTAATACAATTTTACTATCAACCTCTCATTTCTGAATGAAGACCACATTTTTAACGACCTTCGAAATGCAAATAAAAATCAAGATGATATATGATATCTCAATTGACATACAAGAAATCTTCAGAAACAACCAGACATAACCCACACAAAAGGCTAAGATCTACTACGTCAGGTTCAACTGAAAACAAAGTGAGTTTGTTGCCCTTCTAGAATGAATACACATAAGAGGAATCGAAGAAGTAGTGGTTACCTGAAAGGTTTGAGTTTAATTATTTATTTGCTTGATTTATTAATTTTTTTTATTTTTACTAACTTTTTTATTAGGACTGATTGTACCATTTCAGATTTGAGCTTGTGGAATGATTCTTTGAGAAGAATGGAACTCAGCTTGTGATACTCAGTACGAATGTTAGTGCTGAAAGTAGTGAAGTTAGAGAATTTGCAGAAGACTTCCTTGCAATCATTACAGTGTTTGTAGTATGATATAATGGATTACGTTTAGTCACAAATTACAGAAGGAGAAGAGATGCTGCTCAAGAGATTTAAGAGTTTCAACGAGTATGAGTAAAAAGCATTCTAAAAAGCTATATTAATAATAATGTCATTTTTTGTTTGAAATTTGCTTCATTTTATGATTTATTTTCTGTGATTTTTTAAAATAAAGTACAAATTTAATACATTTGGATAAAAAAAAATAATAATAATAATTTTGTTATAAATTATTTAACGAATTAATTTGTATACCTTAAATACATTTAGTGTGTATCATAAAACTGACGTATCATAATATTTATAAATGCAGTGTAATTGTAATTTAATAAACAGGAATTATATCTAAAAATGAATTATATCAAAAACAAACTTTACTAAATAACTTACATTACTACTAATTGAATTATGGCTTGTAATAAATATAATAAATTACTTAAATTCAGTTTAAATTAAATATTAATTCATTTTTTCTTTAGAATTAAGATTCACCTTTATAAAATGTCATGTTTATTCATCTGTTTTATTAGAAATTAACTATATTTTTTAGTGAAAGAAACGAAATATCTTGTACTAATAAAGTATTCTTTTTTGATGTGTTTTAAAAATTTCATTCAGAGTTTTCCTATAGACTAATCTTACATTAAATTTAGGCATAGATTTTAAAGTTATTGCATAATAACCGTTGCATTAAATAATAATAATAATAACTTAATAATATACTAGATTGGAAGGGAGATGAAAAATTAAAATAATGAAGATTCTTTTATCTCACTAATACATACATTTGATCTAAAATTCAGACAATAGAATGTATCTATAATTACAGAAATAGAGCCATTGAGATGAGAAGAAATTAAAGCTGTTGTTGATGATTTTGAAAATATTTATATTTTTGGAAGATCAACTGATCATTTAGAATCAAATAGTTAGATTTAATGATTTAACAGGTCATATGATTTTATTATTAATTCTCCTTTTATATAAGGGTTATACACTGCAAGATTATTATCAAATGGTATGATTGTATACATCAGAGGTTATAAATATGTTGATGCTTTTGATATAATTAGACGTGAAGTAGATATTAATCAAATCAACTTTATGATACAAAAATGAATACCTGGTTAGTAATGGTAAGTATAAAAGTTTTTATTATAAATCTTTTGCTTAATAATAATTAAAGAATTAAGCGTTATTTAAGCAAACATGAAGTATTGGTTAAATTGAATCCTGTTACAATCATTTAGCTGTATTAGGTATAACTTTTTAACATGTTATTATTATATTTTGATCTATAATTAAATATAATTAAGTTTTATAGATCAAGATAGAAGTATAATTATAAATATTAGGATAAAATATACTAGTAATAAATTTATTAAAACTATACCGGATATCATTGTTTTAAATACTTTAATAAAAGAATAATTTATTTGTAATACAATTATTAACAATATGCAATATTATTAATAGAGATTAAAATATAGTTGCAATATCATTTTCATATGCCAAAATTTATATAAACTTTGTAATATTATTAATAAATAATTAAAATATAGTTGTAATATTATTTATATATTTTAGATATGTTAAAATTTGAAATAACTTTAGTAAATAATATATATATATTACAGTTATATACTAGAAATATTATTATTATCTTTTGAAAATCTTATTAAGTAAAATATTTTTTTAATAAAAGAAATTAATAATAATTAATTAATTGAATTATTAAAGATATGTTAAAGAAAATTTTGGTTAGTTTTCTTTGTATTTCAAGAGAATTTATTTAATAAATTAAAAGATATATAGGATAAAAAAAAAATGGTAAAACAAAAAAGTAAATAAATTATTAATAGAAAAAATAATATCTAAATAAAAGTATTTAAAGTATTTGACACAATAAAGAGTAAGAAAAAAAAGAATTTTTTCAGTTATTTAATAAAGAAAAATAATATAAAATAAAAGAAAATTTTGATTATTTAAAGTAAATAATTTTTTTATAGTAATAAATGAATAAAAAGAATAATTAAGTTGTTAATCAACTTAAAAGATTTTGTATTATTAATTATCTAGCAATTTTAAGCTTAGTTAATATGTTAAGATTAATAGTATACTCATTAGTCTAAAGTGTAAGCGAAGAACTATTTATATATAAGTAATAATAATGAAAAATGTCTATCTATCTGTCTACTCAAAATTTAAGTTCATACATAGTTAGTTCCTTTTATTTCCAAACTTAACAATAGTTTCTGAAATTATTTTTAAGTACTTTTTAATTTTAACTTGTATATCTTGATCATATTTTTGTATAATTATAACAGCTTTGATTACTTATTAAACAAAAAATCTTAGCTTAAAACAGATTATTTAGTTTTTTTTTATTTTTGGTTAATCAATTATGTTTTAAACAAATTTTTTTAAATATTATCAAATATAAATTTCTTTAATATTTTATTATATTCTATTACAACTTACATAATCATTATTAAAATTACTAGTAACATTGAAGATGCTAATATAAATCTTATAACAGTATGTATTAAACTAACTGTCAATATTTCTAACTTGTATTATCATTTATTAATCAGTCTTAGGTATTTCACAAATATATATAATTAACTATTAATATAATTCTAGTATATTATTTTTAGTTTAGAGGAAAAATACTTGAGATTCATTTTATAATTAAAATTTCTTATACTAAAATTAAAAAGTATAATTAATAAATAAAAAACTTTATATAATATTATGATTATTGAATCTAAATTAATAACTTATCTATTTTTAATAGTATAATATTATTAATTATAATAGAATATGAAGAGTATCAGATACTTTAAAATTTGTTAATTAATGTAAGTATTGATATTGATTTAGCATTTTGTATTTCTTTGACAAGATATAATATCTTTAAATATTATGCTTACTATCTATATTTTGAAATTGTATTAGGCATTAATTTTTAAATATTTTCTTACCTATTACAAATCTATTTTTATTATCAGTAAGTATATAATATTTAGTAGTTCAGTTACTAAAAATACATATACAAATTCTCTTATATTTCTTTACTATTGCTAATAATTACAGAAATATAAGTGATATTCAAAATGTTTCTAAAAAAATATAGCTTAGTTATTAATGAAAAATTTACTCAATATCTTATTTTTGATTATACAATATTTTTATCACTTTCTGGTATATCTAAAATTTAAAGTTTAATATAATTTAGCGTTTAAATAAATTATCAAATTATTAGCCTTATCTAATTAAAACTTAAAATTATATATTAAAATATTTATTTAGTCTAATATAAATATAATATTAAAATATAATTAATATATACTAATTAGTAATATGAAATTTTATTATTCAATAATATTATTTTTATTTTATAAATACTAAAAATAATAATATATTTATTTATTTTAAAAATTTTATTGTAAATAAAAACTAAAAAAATTATTAAAGTATATATATTAATAATTATTATACTATAATAAAGAAGGATTTATATTATAGTATAAAAAAATTTAATATTATTTTATTAATATAGACTAGATTTCTAGACTTTGAATTACAAAAAATTTCATTTTTCTCAAAAAATCTCCTTTTTAGACAATTTATATAATAATAACCAATCATTATTATATACTTTATTACCTTATACTAATATTAATATTAATATTAATATTAATACTAATAATAATATTAATATCAATATTATCACTAATATTTACACTTAGAGACCTACATATGTCTAAATTTTAAAACCCAGCCTGGCTTAAACTTTAAGCCAAAATTAAAATACTGGCCTAGTCTAACTTAAGTTAAATTTGTATATTAAATTACTAGCTTAGCTCAATTTAGATTTAATTATAATTATTAGTGATACAAAATTTATAACTAATTTTAAAAGTCACAGAATAAATAATCATTTTACAAATCGATAAAAAAACTGGTAAAACTCAATATAAAATTTTTTAAAGAAAAAACATTATCGCTATATTTATATCATTATTCTAAATATAATAACATAATTTTTACCTATATAAACTGTAGTTGACTTTTCAAATCCTTATAAATGTTCTCAAAAAGTTTTAGTTATTATCAGCTATCTTGTAATTTATAAAATTAGCTGTAACAATTTAATCATTTTATTTTTATTTAATGAATTATAAAAATAACAATATGTATTTTTTTTTTTATAATTTTTTAACAAATTATTATTATAAATAAACAAATAAAAAAATTAATGAAGAGCACTATACTAAAGTAATACTACTGTTTACAAATAATATAAAATTGATTGATTAGCTACAATAAAATATTTTATTATATAATTAGTGATAGCTAAATTTTAATTAAATAATGATTTTTGCCAAAATTATAAAAAAATCTGGGCTGATATCTTGAATTTGGACTTAGCTTGAAAATTTTTAAACTTATTTTTATCAGCCTATACCTAGCTCAGAACTCAGATATGAGCTAGGTTCTCATACTGAACATGGCCTATTGTAGGCTTCTACTTATATTTATACTATTACTAATATTAATTGTAATATTAATACTAATACTAATACTAATATATAAATTTAAAGAATAAAGTAAAAAATAAGAAAAAGAAGGAATTTATCTCAAGAAATAAAGATCATTTAAATATTTTTTTTTGTTTAAAAAAAAAGATTTAGATCTAGTATAATAGTATAGTTAGGTATATGATAAAATTATTTTTTATTATTTTTATTTCTAATATTATGTATTATCTATTCCTATTATTAATTATTTATTTAATTAATAAAATTAACTAATTTATAATTATTGATAAATAATTTTATTTATAATTTTTTGATTTATGATTTTAATCAATAGATTTATCTTTAGTTTCTCATAGTAGCATAATAAGGTTGGTAACTTTTTTATTATTTTACCTATTTTTTTTAATTATTAATCAAAATTTAATAGTTTTTTTTTAATTTTAGTTAAACTGATTTTGTCATTTCAGATGAATATAATTGTAATACCTTTCAGCTAATTATAGTAATATAATTATTATTTATTACTAATAATTTTATCTGATAATATCTTAGCTTTCAAGAATAATAAGTCTCTAATATATTAAAATTGTAAATATTATTAGTAATAATCAATTAAAAAATAAATAAAATAAATAAAACTAAATAAAAAAAATTAAAATAATAAATTAAAAAAAATAAATAATTAAAAATAAGTAAAAAAATGAAATTAAAAAAAGAAACAAATAAAAAAATATAAAAAAAAGTAAAAATAAAAACAAAATTTAAAAGAAGAAATTAAAAAGATTTTAAAATAAGAAATATATAAAAAAATTAAAAACAAAAAGATCATGAAAATAAAAATTAAAATTAAAAAAAGGAATTAAAAAAAAATTAAAAAAATTAAAAAATTAAAAAATAAAAATAAAAAAGATTATAAAATTAAAAATAAAACTTAAAAAAAGGAATTAAAAAAATCGCAGAAATAAAAATATAATAAACAAAATTAAAAAAAAATTAAAAATAAAAAATTAAATTAGAAGATAAAAAATATAATAAAAAAAAATTAAATAATTAAAAAATAAAAATAAGATTCAAAAAGAGAAAGAGAGTAAATAATATAATAAAAAAAATTAAAAAATAAAATTAAAAATTAAAAAGATCTTGAAAGTAAGAAATATAATAAAAAATTAAAAATTAAAAGATTAAAATAAAAAGATTATAGGAGAATAAAAAAATTAAAAACAAAAATTTAAAGAAGAAATTAAAAAGATCATGATATTATCAGAATTCAAACTAGAATATAAAATTTCAGACTTATCAGATTTTTATTTCAAAATCTAGAAATTTTGTTATAGAACCAGATATTTATCTAAAACTGAATAATTTAAATTTTTTCAGATTTTATTAGCTGGAATTTTTAGGCTAAAACATATCAATTTTCATAATAATTTTTTTTGATTATCATAAAAAGTTTTGTTATTTATATAAAAATTATTTATTTATTTATATATTAATTAATATAACCAAAAACTAATTCATATTTTTAATAATTATTTTAACAAATACAAAAAAATCTGAAAAATTTAAATATATACAGAATAACATTAAGTTTTTTTTTAAAAAAATCCAAATTTTTTTTTTATAAAAGATAATTAACCAGTATATACTAAAGTCTAGTTTATACACTGAATACTACTATTTAATTTATTTAATATGAAATATAGTATATCATTTTTTAGAATATCAAACAGTAAAATACAAATTAATAAGCTTACTTAAAATTAAAATGAATTATATTATTTCTTTCAGTTTATTAAACTTATTTCTAAACTGTTTATTTTTTAAAATATATGAATAATAATTATTTAATATAAAGATATTTTTATTAAAGAAATGAATTAATACAAAGATTCTTAATATGTAATTAAATTGTAAATCTCAAACTCAAACTGCTGATCAACTTACTGACTTAATGATCCCAATTCTATCTTAAATTATTTGGATATTTATATTAAAATGTTAAATAATAATAAGCTAACTATTTTAATCTTTTCTATCAGATTTTAGTTATTTTTTTATCTGTTTTTCTATTTTCTATTTCTGATTTTCTATTTTTTCTTTCTGTTTTCTATTTCTGTTTTCTAGTTTCTTTTATATTTTATCTTCTTGTATCCAAAATATAATTAATTACAAATATTTAATTAATCTTATTATTTAATTAATTATAAGTATTTAGCTAATTTTAATTATATTATTATCTACTTAATTAATTATGTTATTTGCCTATTCTAACTATATTCATTTAATAAAAATCTATCTTTTATCACATCATATCATATGATTTACTTTACTTTAACCAATATATTATTTTATATAATTATTATTTTGCTATTTAATAAATTACTTTTCAAATAATTCATATCTAATAAATTATTATTTAATAATTAGTCCTATAATAGTAAGGGTAATAAAAAAAATTAAAAATAAAAATTAAAAATAAAAATTAAAAAAAAAATTAAAAAGAATTGGAAGGAAAAATGAAAATAAAAAATATAATAAAAATTAAAAAATAAAAATTTAAAAGATTACAAAGGTTAAAAAGTATAATAAAAAAATTATAAAAAAATTAAAAATTAAAAATAAAAATAAAAGATTATGAAGAATAAAAATATAATAAAAAAAATTAAAAAATTAAAATGATTGTAGAAGTGATAAAAAATTATAATAAAAAAAAACTAAAAAATAAAATTAAAAAAATAAAAAAATTAAAGGAGAAAAAAAAACATAATAATAATAATAAAAATATAAAAATTATAAAAATAATAAAAAATACATATCTTAATAGTTACTTTTTTCAATTTAATAGGTTAAAAATGTGAACATAGTACTTTATATAGATCTTTTAACTTATTATAGTGATGTAGTCAAGTTCAATCCTTTCTTTGCATTGATTGAAATAACTAATTCACTTTTTTTATTATTGTTTTTATTATTACTATTTTATTTATTTTTTAATTATTAATTACCTTTTTTGATTTTATAGGTTAAAACTAATTTCACTTATTTAAGTAAATATAAATGTAGTATTTTAGAAGATTCTTTAGTTTATTTTGATGATATAAGCAAATATAATAATTAGAATAATGTTTAAATCAATTCTTTAAGTAAAGAAGCATTCATTGTTGATAAATCTATAATAAAAGAATATAAAAATTAAAATAAAAGTATTCGAACTATTACCTTTATCTAAACTACTATAAATAAATAATTAAACATTCTTATAAA
This sequence comes from Funneliformis mosseae, assembly GCA_910592005.1. Lineage (NCBI taxonomy): Eukaryota > Fungi > Glomeromycota > Glomeromycetes > Glomerales > Glomeraceae > Funneliformis > Funneliformis mosseae. Next base: position 622 of record CAJVPP010003824.1, on the reverse strand, counting down.
TGCAATAATACTAAATATTTATTTATAATTTAATAAAAAATATATCATAAGTAAATATCAAAAAAGTAGTATAATAGTCATATCTAGTGGTGATAATGTTATTACATACTAACTTAATCTAGTTTATTAAAATAAAACTAAACTTTACCTTATTAATAAATAAAATAATAAAGTATTTCAATAATACAATATGACAAAATTAAAAATGATTAATAATAATTTCATTTTATATAGAGATTAATATGTATAAAAATCATGCTGCAAAATTTTTTTATCACAATTAGGATTTTTTATTTATATAAATTATTATCATCTTATCTAAAGGTGTAGTCGAAACCAAAATCTTAAGGTCAAAACATTTTGGCTTTCAAGAACTAAAATCTGAAACTTTCTGATAATCTGAAACTATGACGAAATTGGCAAAACTGGCGAAATTGGCGAAACTAAACGAAACTAGTGAAACCTTCTGAAACTAGTTAGCCAATAAAAATAAATGCTGATTTAAACCTTTAATACTATTTAAAACTAATCTGTGCTAATTAATCTAAATTAATTAAAGTTGCTATGCTAATTAATGTGCTATTTACACATAATATACAATTAGCATATAATTTATTATTTA
>CAJVPP010003823.1:0-10643 GCA_910592005.1 Funneliformis mosseae | reverse complement strand
TTAACATTAATAGAATTACAATTCATTCAACTCTTTTCATTCCAATATTTGTTGATAAAAATCTTAATATAACCAGAGAATAATTGAAGTAGCTACAAAATAGATTACAAAATGTAAAATATATTATAATTGATGAGATAAGCATAGTCAGTCATCAAATGCTTAGTCTAGTTGATATGAGACTTTAACAAGTATTTCTTGAGCATAATAATGAACACTTTAGTAGTAGATCAATTATTTTGTTTAGTGATTTCAGGCAAATTCTGCCTGTTCTTGATCTTCTTATATATACTAGTATTTTACAAGATCCATTATTTAATAATGGTCTTATAGTATATAATCAGTTTAAAAAGCATATAAACTTGATGTTGTTCAGCATCAATCTAAAAATACTAAAGAATAATAGGACTTTAAAGATTTTTTCATACAGTTGTATGATGGAGAGTCTATATTAATTGACTGAAGGTACTTACTACATGATTTAAAGATAATTTAAGCAGAATAGAGCGTAATAAATTCTCTAAAGTTATGTTCATTCTAACAAAATAGTCTGATATTAACATAATCAATATAGAATAGTTTAAATCTTTAAATGCTCCTATCGTCATAATTCTTGCTATACATACAGGTGGAAACGAAGCTAAAAAAGCTTATTTTAACATTGCACATAGACTTAAAGCAAAATTTTTATTAACAAAAGATTTGCGAGTTATGCTGATTTCAAACTTATGAATGAAGGTTGGATTAGTCAATGATTCAATAGGAACTGTCTAGGATATTCTATTTGGAAAAGACCAGGAGCCACCTTCTTTTTCTATGGCAGTTTTTATTCCTTTTGATAATTATGAAGGGCCCATTATGATCAGCTTAGAAGGTATAAAAGTTATTCTAATTACACCTATTCGACGTATCTGAAAGGACAAGTCTGGAACTTGTTCATACTTACAGATTTCTCTTTGTCTCGCATAGGTAATTATGATACATAAAAGCCAAAATCTTACGCTACAAAAGGCCATAGTAGATCTTGGCGGTAAAGAATTTTCAGCTGGTCTTTCTTTTGTGACAGTGTCTCAGGTTCATTCTATCAGAGATCTCATTTTCAAGCCCTTTAATTTTGAGAGACTCCAACATATTAGAGAATTCAAAAGATTAAAGGAAAGGAAAGAAAAAGAAGAATGCTTGGCTTTCTTGATACCTCAAAACTATAAACTAATTTTTTTTTATTTATTGTATTTTATTGCTAAGAAAAATTAACAATCATGACAAATCTGAAAATGCAATTTTTACAAAAACTGAATTTTTTTTCTTTTATTCATGTATTATGCATAATAAATACAATACTAAATAAATAAATAAAATACAAATGCTATGTCTAAAAAATGTACTATTGCTAAAAGAAAATAGTATTCACGACAAAAAAAATAAGCATCTTGAAAAATTATTTTCACACCTTATTTTGGTATCATTATACAGCTTAAATTTGTACGACTTTATTTACAGCTTATCTTGCTCATTTATCTTCTATATTATTTATTTATTATATTATTAATTAATTAACAAACATTTTTTATTTTTATTATTTTTTTATTATTTTTATTTTATTTTATTGTTTTTGTTTATTTTTTTATTTATTTACTGATCTTATCGTACAAGCGGCGGGACAAACGGAAATACTCACGTGACTAAAATTTTCACGATTCCTAAAAGTATAATGTCCTACGCTTCGCTCCGGACAATTACAATAAAGTAATATTAAAAATGGTTAGGCTATTTACAATAAAATGAAAATAGAACTACAATCGCTTTGTAAATGAAATAAGTTGAAACATTCATTTACCCCTTTAAAACAAAGAAAAGACAAAAAGGTAGTTTTAAAATTACATCCGCAAAAAAAAAAAAATCTCGTTGCTAAAACCTGGCAATTATTAAATGTAACGTTGCAACTGACCGTAATTACAAATGGGAATATTTTACGTGGATCAACCAACAATAATTAATATTGTAAACCGTTAAACAGCACAAAGTTAATTATTTGAAATCATAATTCTTAATTTGAATAATCAACTCGGAATGAAAATTGGCCAATTTCGTTATACAAATAAAAATTTTATTTTCTATTCACTTTCAAATAAGAAAAGAAATAAATAACACGCGTGTAGTTTGTTATGATTAAATTTTGACCATTTTTGTTTATTTCGGAATCAAATTTTTTTGAAAGTACCTTTTTTGTCTTATAAATACGAATATAATAATAATAATAATAATAATAATAGTATCCGATTTTTTCAATGACTTTATTTGTGGATAATAAGTATTTAAATGGCCTTTAAATTTGCGTTTTGAAAGTTGATTTCTTTTGTATGAATGAGCTCATGTTTTTAAAAAAAAAAGAAATCCTATAATGCCAAGAATCGCGTAATCGTCAAGGCACCTCGTGATGGAATGTTATCGTGAATATAACCTATCTACCTAACACCAAAAAAAACATATTTTATTCGCTTATTTACAAGCAATAATGTTCAAACTTCAATAATTCTGCAACAACATAGCCATCATCACCCACATTTAAAATTATTTTATTTTAAACATCTATGCAGATGTATAATGAAGTTCTTATGTAATTTTACTTAAGAAATTATTAATATGATATTAATTTTATGTTCTATAATTGTTTTCTTCCCTTTCCTTTCCTTTTCGTTTTTTATCTTTTACTACTGCGTGATTACACACACATATTTTACCATTTTCGTTTCATTTCTCATTTTATTATTTTATTTTTCAGAATTTTGTCGTGTTATATAATTACATTTAAATCGTTTTACCCCGTCTTTCTTCTTTTAACATATACCTAATCGTTAATGAAATTTTAGTTCAAATTTTATTAATCTATCCGCTTCTCGAATTTTTAGTTTTAGCTTTATTTAAATTAAATAAGTAAAAAGTAATGTCAACATTAAGTTTGAAAGTTTTAGTTTCCTTATATGATTTATTCATTTATTTTGATAAATTTAATCTCGATCGTAAGATTCACAGATTTATAATGTCTCGTGAGACAAAAATCTGAATATTGGAAAAATTTTTTCGTGAAAATAATATGATTATTTTTATTAATTAAACCAGCAACAGATAAAATTAAATTAATTTTTATTGTCCGATAGAAATGCATAATTTAAATTATTTTTAAACATAATTAATTTAAAAAGTTATCTTTTGAGCGTGAACATTGATTCAAACGCATTGAATTATAAAATATGTTTTTATTGAAGTCATTTCACTAAATAAAAATTAAAATCAGGTGTGATCCTTAAGAACTTTGTCTGACCAAAATAAGAGCAATTAATTTACATATTTGAGAAATATTCACATAACTGAGTAATTTTTAATTTCCGCATGAACGAACTTTGGTCCGTTTAGCATTATTCCATGTACTTCAGGTAAAAAATGACCGAATTATAATTTGATTCTACATTTACTTTAATTTGCATAACAAAGCGCTACTATTTATAAATAATTTATCAATTAAATCTATTACTTTTTTCAAATGTTCTCGCTTATACAATCAGCTATTATTGGAAGGAAGATTTTCTCTTTGTTTGTTAACATATCAGTCGAAATGTTCAAATTATTAACCCAATTGAAAAAATGCTGTTCCATTTGGTGCGCTATGTTTTAATAAAATTAGGATAATTAAATGACAGTTATTTAAGAGAAGGTGGGATTGAATATAATTATCATTCACGTGGTTTTGTCTTCCTTTTCATAAGAAAAAAGTACATATTAAGGAAATTATAAAGGTACTCTTCATGACATATACATTAACAGGACTTCCAAGATCATCTCGAAAATATTTTATAATGAGATGCTAGTTCTGGCAAATATTCCACTGCCATGATTATGATGAACGTGGTTGCCACTTATATATGATTTTTGTGAATAATGAAAGTTACCTGTTATTCGTATAACATTTATTGATTTAACTTTAATCAGATATAAGTGTGATAATTTGCAACAGCAATTTTATCCATGTAAATTTCATACGCCCTAGCATAACGTGATCATTGAGTCGACCTTATCTGTAGTATATGATCATCATGTAATGGGAGATTTCTATAATCCCATCTGAATAGGTCAAGATGATTCAGTTCAACAGAAGAAGTCCCTCCAAGCTCAATTATAACTGATATCCACTTTTGAATCAACATCGCATTCATCATAATGATAATTAAATGCTATATGAAAAATCTGATATTAAATTTGAGAGATTTAAATGTGAAGAATTTTTTAGAATTTATTGGTCTATTTTTTAATAAGAATGAGGGTTTTTATGACACGATAAAGATATGAAATTACTTTGAACGAATTTCTCGATATATTTGATTCAAACTATTTTTTTTTGATTTTGTGTTAAAACCGGTCAACTGAATATTTTTTAAAATAATTACTTTAATGTTCGACTTTATGCCTTAAATTGCTACTAATAAATTAAGAATTGAATTCAAAAAATATGTATATATTTCCAAAATTGATCCATTATTATAATAATAATAATAACCCTAATTTACATTTGATCTATTAACTATCTTCCGAATTTAACGAAAATTTTTCTTGATTAATAAATGAAAAATTTTAAAACTAAAAAAAAACAAAATCTTCTTTATGATGACCTACCGTATTAATAGTATCAATACGTTTGATACTGAGTATAAAATTTCGGACTGGCCTTTCTAATCCAGATTACCCTGCGCACCACCATCGAATCTTGGTGACGTAAACCAAAGATTATAAAAAAATTTAAAAAAATATTTTGTCACAATGGCTTGTATCTATCGCGGAAAGCTTCTATATTTCGAGAAAACGCCTTGGTCAAATTTATAACGCTTCTATCGATTACCTACACAACAAACATCTCACAATCTTTCATCCAGGATGTTGATTGAATCACTCAACCGAGAATTGTCACATTAATTGTAGGAAACCTAACGTTCCCTCATCTATCACACACCAGACAAAATCCTATCCGTACCCTCAAACAAGAGAAAGTACTTATCTTTACTGCACCCTAGAACGATTTCTAATACAAACTTTACACAATCATGGATTATTCTCGTAACATTCGAGCGCATGCCTTATACTCTGAAACCTTTGGCGCCTCAATGATGAAGATATCGATCAAACAACCAATCCAAACTCCCTCAAGCGTGTTGCCGATTGGTTGAAAATTCCTTTCGCTAACATGATATTGTACTTTGAACGACATTAACAACATAACTGACACTTTTCCAAGTTGAGTCTGTGATCACTCAAGAATTGAGTCATATCACACAATATATCATGTGATTTTTTGTAATAAATCTTTTGTACACGTCATTTGAATTCATAGATACTCTTTGAAGTGTAATATTCATATTATGCTCCTAAAACATGTCGAGCCAACCTAAAAAAGTCTGAAAGGCGGTATCTACTTTGGATGGAGATGACAGATGATAGGTCCGCGAGGACTCAGGCTTTATGCAAGTGTCTTGAATAAGTCCAATGAAAATAAAGGCAACCGAACGGAACGTACTCTGATGAACTACGATCCAAGATGAAGATTCCACCATATTGGGCATTGTTGTCCTATTTACAGCTCGAAAATTGTGGCACTATCAAAACACTTAAAGAGGCCAAAATATGAAATGATCTTCAAGATATAACATCGACTCGTTATCTTGATATTTTCCAAACAAAAAAGATCTTTTCCTTCATCTGAGTATTTTTTAGTAATTTCCTTTAGAGGTGAGTGTCAGAATTTAATTAGTCTCTGATGAATCCCAAAAAATTCTAATGAATTTATTTTCAAGATCAATAATATTTTTTGGAGTTTTGTATCTCGACATACTATTCATTGTTTAATTATTTCGGCTTGGCTAGCTTGAATCCACAACGGATGACCTTCAACGCTTGATGCTCAGCAGATCAATAATAACCGAATGTCAAACTCTTTCAAGAGTCATAATTAAAAGAACTTTCAAAGTAAGGAATCGTGGCTTCATTAGTTTCTTGAAGTACTAATTCAGGAACAAATCTCTATGTTCTCTTCATACACATGTTTGAACGCACGCACCTGTTTCAAATTCTTATTAGCAGATATGACCTCAAATATGGAATCAAGTGTAACGAACTTTTCCAATCTATTTCATTAATATATCGTACCAATATTCTAACAGCTAAAGAAGTTCCCAAATCATAATTTCTATGACCTGGTGCATCTATCGACGCTCATCTGTTTCAAATAACGCGTCCACATTCTACTGATTCCCTGTAAAAAAAAATAAATGACAATTGAAAATAATAATAAAATATTACGATAAATATATTGAAGATAAGTAAAATAAATACCTTTGCACGTTATTCCTTAATATATAAAGCACCATAATAATTACCATGCCCGTCTTTGTTCTTTAGCTTCATTTCGTATTTATCTGATCAAACCGATGGTGTAAATTCCGGGATTGCTCTCGGTGGTTTAATAATAACAGTTATGATGGTGATAGCTCGAGAAAGAAAAAAAAGAATTACCATTCCTGTCAAAACCTTTTTCATAAAAATGTAAATTAGTATTAACAAAATAAATCGATGATCGTTTCTCTGAATGATACTCACAGGATATTACTGAATATAGTGCATCTAATTACAAATCGAAATAATAATCGTAAACATTTCCTTCGGATATAATGATCAAAGAGTAAAAAATGGAATTTAAATTATAATACTAACCTACATTTCCGATAAATACCAATTTGAAATGCCTTTTTTCCATATAATTCCAGACTCTGCCTCTTCGAAAACCCTTTAGAAGTTTCGCTTATATTCTCTTCGAGCATGAATAATGATCTAGACGAATTCGTACACGTCTTAGAAAATTTTCTCCAAGCTTCAAAATGCTAAAATTACGCGTCAATTTTCTTTGAAGAAGCCGCGAAAAATTAGAACTTTTGACGATATTACAGCATACTACTGCTCGACAACAGCGTTGGTCGCATTTTCGACCATATTGAAAGAATCCTCAGCGACATACAAAGATTTTTTGCTGCTCAAATAGTAGAGCAAGCATCTGAATTCCAGCTGCTGGTAAAGTTTTTGGAGGGTTGGAATGTCTGAGACGGAAATATACGTCGTGGTCATTACTAACGATCGCTGCTATATGTGCCGACCGTTACGAACGGTTGAAATGATTTCCAAGAATAATAATAACAGTATAAATATATTAACTGAGCAGCAATAAACGCGTCATTAGTCCGGAGCTCGCAAAACATTTGCAGCACATGATCGACGCGTGAGTAGGCAAAGATACGAAATCGATTAGGGTTAAAACTTAATTAATTATTCTCCGGAAAGTGCTGGCAATCCATTATCCATTTGAGAAGGTATGAAATAAAAACTATTTCTCATGATTTTTTTTTACTTTATTGACATTTATTTAATTTCAAAACTTTATAATTAAATAAATAGTAATCATGCTAAAGTCAATTGGACGATTATACTTATATTATGGCTTTGAGATCAACCGGTTTTGCTTTATTGCAGTATAGTATTCCTCCATGAATTTTTAGATACAATTCTATCGCTCATAAATTGTAATAATACTCTTAATAGATCTTATATTGGTGTCTCATCAACTGATTCTTCTGATGACTAACAGATTTCTTGGAGAAACAAACAATTCTTCTGTTATAATAGAAAATGGAAAACAACGAGAAATCTAATCAACAAAATCTTCCTTAAAAATTCAAATAGCTAATAGATCATACGAAATTATTGAATTCTTTTTACGACAAGTCAAATTCACAATAGTATCTGGAGCTGTATAATTTTTTTGAAAATTAATCAACATCTTATTTGCTGATATTTCAAGAACTAAAAAAAAAACAATTGCTCTATTAGAACAAGTTAAAATGTAAATTTTATTGGTGTAGCCAGTAAGATGCTATGGAAGAATTCAATTTGATGCGAAGTTACATCTCTTTTTAAAATCTAAACTCACTATGAAAGTTTAATATTATCGCGTCGAAAGTTTATTTATTAAATGTTTAATGAAATTTTTTTTGTTGAGATTATATATTTTTTTATCAAATTCTAACGCTGGATATTTAGACTGCAAAATTTATACCGGAATTTGGATTTGGTGTAAAATTGAAGCTTCATAAACGTGCTCAGTTAGTCGTATTGTTAAAGACACTTCTATTATGATTCCTGAACTTATTCACGAATTATTTTCAAAATGGCTTTTTGAAAAGGATGATGCAGAACTTACAAAGAAGTATTTGTGTCAGAACCTAAAACAGTTTTTTCTCTTGCCGAACCATTTCGACTCTGACAAATATTTGTTAAATTGATAATTGTGTTCAGATGATAAGCTTATGATACTGGAAATTCTGGCGTTCATCATGTAATTATTTCTGAAGATATAAATATGTTTACTATTGATTCTTAATCTGATTCAACACTTATACAATACTGGTAATTTAGATCAGATGGAAATGGTATAATAAAATTTTTAATGACGTGGTTATAATCTTAAAAATTTTAATTCCTTTTTTATTTTTATTTTTTTTTTAAAAAACAATAACCTAGTCCATAGAGATAAATATTCTTTGTCGGCTATCTGTATATATGGAAGGAAATGTACTGTTATATTTGAAGAAGATAAAATTACAGTTTGCAAAATCATAGATTTATTAAACAAATAAGGAAATATTTAATGAAATTACCAAATATAGCGTTACCAATTGGTAAGTAGCAAATCGATTATTAGCTTTAAATCTTTTAATATTAATAATTGGTAAATTTGCTTTCGTATTCGTTCCTTTAAAAATGCTCTTGAAAATAGATAACTCTTCGATTCGAACGTCCATTTGAGCTCAACTTTTCCAAACTTATTCTGTGAGAAAGTTTCTGATATTGGTGAATATTCAATTTAAATGACAAGATTAATTTTTGAACTAAGGATGACTTGTGAGTTAACATATCTCTTGGAATTGTCTTTGCTTTCTGGTGACTTGCTGAGATCTTATTAGTCCGGAACGAGTCGATGCTGATTGGCTTTTGCAATTGCGCTATGATGAAAATGTATCGCTGTCCGCCCGTCCTTTCATTACACTTGTTGAGTTTATCTTTTTCTAAATCCTAGGGTTTTTGGAACTATTTGGACATTAAAACTCGCTTCAGCTCAATTTTTTTAGTTCAACTTTTACATGAATATTACACCACGATGTTATCATTCAGATTTACGCGTAAACATCCACAATTCAACCAATGGTTTTTCTCAAGCTTGTTATTTGAGTTTCAGAACAGTTAAGATAAGTTAAGGAGTTAGGTTCAGTATGAACTCTGGTATGTTTCACACCAAATAAACCTTCGATTTTTTTAGTTCAACTTCTACATGAATATTATACCGCGATGTTGTTATCATTCAGATTTACGCGTAAACATCTTTCCACAATTCAACCAATGGGTTTTTCTCAAGCTTGTTATTTGAGTTTCAGAACAGTCAAGATAAGTTAAGGAGTTAGGTCCAGTATGAATTCTGGTATGTTCATTTAAAGTAAGCTGTTGAGCAAATACTTTTCCACAAAGGTTCCAAGATTGAAAAAAAAAAGAGATTTGGGGTAGTATAATAAGGTTCGTCTATCACGTCATGGAAGTGACCTTTTCCGTCAGTGAATATATCAGAGAAAAGTAAGGGTTCTAAGTTCAGGTTATACATTTGAAATCGGTATTCGTAACGTTTCACTCTCTTGAAGATTGAAAGAAATATAGTCTTTCTGCAATCTTTACACAATAAAGTTGGTTGTTTATTTTGATAATAAAAACTTGGTCTAAGGTACTTATATAAAAAATACTATATTAATTAATATATTTTTTTTTTGTTAAAAACAATTAAATTGAAATCTCTGGTCGAACGTTAACATCCCCAATTCTTACCCAAAAAGTCGCAGTCACGTGATCATGATAAAATATTGTTGTCTCGGTTTTCAGATGCGTCACTTCCAAGGGTGAGTACTCAAAAAATTTTTAAATTTTAATAATAGTTCGTTATAAAAAGTGTAAAGGTTCATATAGAAAACATATAGCGAGCTTTTTTTTCTAACGGAACCGTCGGAGCGCTAACTGTAATTTAAATTTAATATCATTTTTTATTTTTTTTTATATAATTACAGCATGTTCGAAATTATATTGTTCGTGCTGAAAACAACGAACTTTCTTGGACAATCGAACTACAATTAATGAATTGCATCAAGAGCTCAAAATAAAGGGACCCCGCGGAATGTATGTCTTATTACAGATTCTCTTATTTTACCATTAATCTTTATTGAAATTTTTTTTTTTTTTTTTTTGCAAGGCTAACAACAAAGTGTTGATTTCACATGTGCAAAAATGCGCTTCTCAACGCAAAAATCTTGTAAATTGGTTTTTATTATTATCGTTAATCTTAAAGTAATAATATATTTTCACATATGAAAATCAATCCCTTTATACAATATGAGGCGTTTTCTTGGTGAAGCTTATTAAATTTTCCAGGATTCGAAACAATGTTAGATTCTAATGCGTTAATAAAGATCAAGAGAAACCTTCAACCAAAATTTCATATGTAATGCTTTAAC
>CAJVPP010003822.1:0-10650 GCA_910592005.1 Funneliformis mosseae | reverse complement strand
TAAAATTTATATAACTCGAATCAAATCAAATTGAAAGATTTTATAAAATAAATTTGACTTGACTTGACTTGAAAAAAGAGAGTTGAATAGAGTTAAGTAGTATTATGTGATAATGTAAATTTATCAATTACTTATTTTTAAAATCCTTTATGGAATATTAAATAAGTGTAATTAAAAATTAATGTTTTTTTTTATTTATTTTATTAGATATTTTAATGTACAGTATATAATATAACTATTTTAGATTAATTATATTATTTAGATATTAGCTTATTTAATTATTAACTTGAATATAGTTAGCAATTTCTTAAATATTATGATAAACAAAAAGTTATTAATGAAATAAATAGACAATTAAGCTTAATACCTCCTTTTTCCAATTTAAAAATTTTTAAAAACAATTTACAGAATATTAAAAGATTTACTGCTTCTGAATATTGAGATATTATAAAAGTTGCTATATTTATTATTGATGAAATTATAAATTTTATTAATAAAAAAATAAATATTATGATTACTTAAATTTTTTATCAATGAATAGTTATATATATAATGAGTAGAAATAATAATCATACTGAAGAATCTTTACAAGAATTTAAGGTAATTAAATTTTTAAAGATATAATATACTTTTTTTTTTATTTTATTTTTTTAAACAAATATTTAAAAATTTTTTAAATTTAAAATACTAGATTTACTTGAACAAAAACATTTATTTTTTTATTATAAAATTATTCACTATCTGGATTTAGTTTAATAAAACTCTATTTTTGGCTTTATTATATTAATAAATCAATTTATGAATATGAATCAATGAATGGTTAAAATATAGAAACTTTTGAGAGTCTTTATAAAGATTATATTAAAATACTATATAAAATAAATAATAAATATGATATTAATACTCAGATTATTGGATCAATAAGAAATATTTAATTTTTAATAACTTTTTTTATTTTTCTTTATATTTTTATTAAAATTTAAAAATAAAATTTTAAATTCATAAAAAATTAATACTTAATTTATTAAATCCAATTAATAATACAATTAAAAAAAAATTAAAATTTACAAAAAATATTAAGTTAACTTCACCTAAAATTAAATTTTTATTAAAGTGTTTTCAAAAACTGAAAAAGTTCTTTCAACCTAATCATTATCAAATTTTAATAATATTTTTATAGATCTTTCTGATAAAGGAGCTCATAAATTAATATTACTTAGAATAAATCAATTATTAAGAAAAGATGCTTGATTTAAGGGTAATCCTGAAAGTATACAAATATAACTTTTTCATTTTGTGACCTAATCTATAAGTGTTAAAATATATACTAAAAATAATCATTATAATTATTCTCATTTTTTTGATATTGCAATAAGGATAACTACAGATAAATTAGATATATACAAAACAGTAGATGGATTGTATTTTGTTAAAATTTGTAATAATTTAATTTATATAAATTATACAAATTATAATGTGAAAACTAATTATTTTCTTTTTTTAAATAGTTACTATTATTATTTTGTTTAAAAGATAATTTTTTAACAATTGATCTTACAGTAATTCAATAGTTTAACTTTAAATATTAATCAAAAAATTAATATTTGAAACATAATTGTCTATATGTAAAACTACTTAATAAATATAATATAATTTCTATAGAATTAATTACAGATCTAATTCATATTGTATCTCATTTTAGATATAATAATTCATTTTTTGTAAACCTGTTCCTTTTTTAATAAGTAATAAAATTATTCAGTAGTAAAACTTTATTAAAAAAATAAAAAATAAATAATATTTGCTTTTATCTTTAGTAATAATATAATATTTTATTTAAAATTTTAATCAACTTAGAATTTTACAGATAAATTCTAAATATTTTGTAAATAAAATTCAAATATTTTCTAATAAATTTTACAAATTTTCAATGAGATTTTACATCAAATAAAAATCTACATAATTCTTAAATATATATATGAAAATATATTTACATAATCTAATGCATAAAATTTTATAAATTTTTAAACTATTCTATATAGAATTATATAGACTGATTTACTTAAAATTTTTCTGAAGCTGTATTAGATAATGAAATAAAAAAAGTAAACTTTATTATAACTTACACAATAATATAAATAAAATGCTAAAAATATTAGAAAAACTAAAATATTAGTTTTTTATAGTAATATATTAAAGGATTAAGCAAAAATTTATGATGCATTTATTTTTTATTTAAACTATTACTCTGTAATAGTAAGCTAACAACTAAAATAATAATAAAAAATTTTTCAAAATTTTTACAAGCTAACTTATATTAAATTTATTAATAATTTAGCTTTTTTATTTAAACCTTTTTATTTTTCAAGAAGTTGTAAATTATTTAGAGTAAAAACCCATTATAAAACTATTAAAAAAATTTTATTAATTTGTTATTTATCTTAAAATAGTAAAGTCCTTTAAATTAAATGAAATTTTAATATAAATAAAATATCTGTTTTATTCAATATAGTTGGCAATATCACAGTTAATTTAAAAGGTGAAAAAACTGACATATTTGAGCAAAAGATAATAAGAAGAATCAGTTTACTATAATTTTAATATATATTATAAGTGAGAACTATTTCATAGAATTTATAAAAAAGTTAAATAAAAAAAATTTTATTGTTTTATTATTATTTATTTATTTTTATAGATAATATTAAATTATCACCTATCTGTATTTTTAAAAAAAGACAAATATCAAAAAGAGAATAAATTTTTTCTAAAGTAGTAATATATTTTTAGAAAAATGTATAGCTAAATACTGATTTATTGAAAAAATATGTAAATAATTTTAATGATATAAGAGCTGATAATACTTCAACAATATTAGTGTATAATTTTTTTAGAGATTATATAGAAGAATCAATCAAAAATAAGTTTTATGAAAATAAATATAATTTAACAGTAATTCTAGTTAGATTAACTAATTACTTAATATTACGATTAATAAATTATTCAAAGAAAATCTATGAAAAGAATAGTATAACTAGTTATCTAAGAGTAATATAGGAATAACTTTTGCAAAAAATCTTTGCTATTCAAAATTAAGTGATATTTGTATATAAGTCAAATATTTTAGAAGGTAATTTTAGATAAAATTATTATTAGATTCTTTAAAAAATATAAGATATCAAATTCTTTAAATAGATCAAATAATAGTAAAGATAAAAGTAAAGATAAAAGTAAATATGAAAGTATAAAATAATGCAGATGAAAATAAAGATAAGATTTTAAATATTATATACAGTATTTAATAATGATTATAATAGAAATGATAGCATTGATAGTAATAATAGCATTAATAATAATTAAAATAATAGTATTTAATAATAATAAAATAGATCTTTAAAAATATTAAAATAAACATTTTTATAACTAGTATAAATATTATATGAATGTTGAAATAACAATTAGAATTATTTAAATAAATTATAAAAATACTTATTTCAGGTATTAATAAATTATAAATATTTATTTTTGTAAGAATATAATACATTTTTTTATAAAGTTGAGTATTTATAGAAAGTTATATTTAGAACAAAAAACTAAAGATCATTTGAAAATTATAACTTTATATAATTTACATATCAATTTTAAATTTTATTTATTTTATTAGTAAATTGATTTATTTTAACATTATATAAATTACCAAAAGAAATTATTTAAGAAATTCATTTTTAATTATTATTATCAAAATAAATACAATTATATAATATTAAATAATTCAAGAAAAATTTATATTAGAATATTTTGATAAGATCTTTATAGAGCCCAGAAAAATATATATATATACGTAAGATAACTAAAAAATTTTTAATATAAGCTCTACGCAGATCATTTTTTATAATAGTAATAAGTAAAGTTAACATCTAATATTAAAAATTTTATGAAATTATGCAAATAAAAATTCTAACTATTATTAATAATGCTATATAAATTATTGTTTTATATAATTTTAAAAATACAATAAAATTCAAAAAAAAAAAAAATTTTTAAATGTATTCAAAAAATTAATTATAATAAAATAAAGTAATAATTTTTAAATACTTTTATTTAATACTTTTTTTATAAAGTATGGTAATTTTATAATATACATTTATATTAATATAATATTTAATAATTTATACAAATAAATTTTAAAAAAATAAAAAATTTGAGAATTAATATAGTTATAAAAAACAAAGTTTTACCAGATATTAGAATGAAAAGTAATGAATAAATTATCAAACTATGAATATTAAATGCTGTAATATCAGTTAGGGTAAGCAGTATAATAAGTAAAACTATTATTTAACGAATATTAAACTAATCAAAATAATAATTTATATATAAGTAGTTTCAAATATATAAAACATTTTTACTTAATATATAATAAGCTGTTTACTTTAACCAATGTGATCAAATTAATTTATGTAGTTAAAAAAGTATGATTAATTTAGTAAAGTTATAAAAGAATTATTTCTACATGAATATTAAACTAATCTTGAAAAAAACTAGATGTAAATAATATTGAATCTGCTGAATAACTTTTAGTTAAAGATAAAAGACAATTGATTTTGATTAAAATACTCAAATTATTTTGTAAAGTTAAAAAAAAGTGTCACAGTATTAATAAAATTACAAAAATATATATTACTACACAAATATTAATCTAATCTTGATAAAATTTATATATAATTAGTATAAAACCTATTAAATAACTTTTACTTAAAAATAAAAGACAATTAATTTTAACCAAAGTACTCAATTTTTATCATAAAATCTCTTTATTAATATTTATAAAAAAAGATATTAAATATATATAAAAAATTAAAATCTATAAAAATAAAAAAAAATTATATTTAATAAGAGTTCTTACAAGTTCAAGTATTTAAGTTTAAAAATAAGGTTGTTTTTTTAAAAATTATAAATAAAATAAGTATTTTTTTTGTTAAAAAAAAGATTAAAAAATTGATTTTTAGTAATAATAATTATGTAATTATAATTAATTGTATAATTATAATTAATTATCAAATTAAAGAATTTTTATATTATTTCATATATAATCTAAAATTTGCTAATTACTTACCATTCTGTAATTATTTATTATTCTATAATTAATTACTATTTTATAATTATTTAATATATATAAGACTATTAAATTTAAACTAAAATATGTAAATTTAGCCCTTATATATTAAAAATTTGTCTAGAAATACATAAACTGATAACCTGATTATAATTAAAAAAGTTTTAAAAAATATGTAAATCAAAATCTACCTTATCTAATATCTCTATAATACTTAAGCATTATTTAACCTTATCTCTATATATATAACTAGATTTTACCTTTATAATGCTTTAAGCAAATTTTATTAAAAAGTAACATTAGTGAATCAAGTACAGAAATTTTATTAAAAAGATATTATAATAGAAAAATAGATCTAATTATTTTATTATTAACTTATCTTTTTTAGATAAATCTTAAATAATATATTTTATGTTTATATTATTATAATATATTAATAAATGATAATACTTATAAAATAAATTATTATAATTGCTTATTATTTCTATTATTCCTGATAATAATTTAAAATTTGAATTATAGTTTAAATAATTGATAATAAAACTTAACTTTTATATAAATGAATCTTCAATATGTAAAAAAAATAACTGGTATACCTTTAAAAGTATTTATTATAAATAGTGATTTAATAGTTAATGATATGATAATAATAAAAATTTTTAATACTTATCATATATATTGTATCTGATATATAAGTTTAAATTTATCTAAATAATTAAAAAAAAAACTTACTTTCAGTTTTAGTATTTTTATGAAGAATTTTTTAAAATGAGAAATAGTTTAATAGAAAAGCAATTTAATGAAAGATAGGAAATATAATTATAAAATTACTTAAAATCTAAAAAGTTATTAATACAATTCTTAAAAAATTATTTTTGATCATAGATATGTATATTTACCAATTAATATTTTCCTCTTTTTTTTTTTTTTTTCCAATGTGGCACTGCCAGTAACTTTATTAAATTTATATATAAGGAAATACAAAGTAAATTGAAAATAAATCTATGCTAAGTACTAACTATTTTCCGTAATTATATTACAAACCTGTTTGAATTAACCTATTATCATCTTTCCCTTCCATCAACTCCACTAAGTGCATACTTAATGAAAATTAAAATCAGCAAGGAAAGATAAAGAAGACATCAGTGCCTATCTAAAAATCTGAGAACACATAGCCAAATTTGTTCACAAGGTGTATCCAAGTCTCCCAGTTAAAAGAGGGGCTTGATATCTGTCTATGAGGTAGGGTGAACTGGCACTTTATTTACGCTTGTCTTGTTTAGTAATGTTTATTGAATGCTCTTTGATGATTAATAAATTATAACAGTATTTTCAAACGTCATTATATAGCTTTTGGTAGAAGAGAAGCAGCGAGCGTGAAATGATGGAAAGGCATTGCAATATTTTCCTCTTAGTATATAATTTATTTTCTATAATAAAGTGAAACTTATATTAAAATGATTATTTAGAAATTTAAACCTTTTATTATATGATTTATTTGATATATTAAAAAAAAGTATTAAGAAAAAAAATATTATAAGTTTATAAATTAAAGAAAATAATATTATAAATATAATCTAAAAATATATTAAAAACTATTTTTAGACTTAAAATAAATCAATTAAAAAAAATTGTTATACTAAATATTATAAAAAAATTAGAAAATTAAATAAATTTAAATTTTATTATTATATTATAAAGATTAAGCTTAAAGTTATACTATCTAAAGATAAAAGAATATATTATCTTTTATTTTTAACTTATTTTAATTTAATTGATTTTGTTTCTAAATTTAAAATCTTTATTAAATATTTGATAAATTTAATCAATATATTAAAGATTTATTTGATTATCTATAAAATACAATTCAATTCATTTTTAAAGGATACTTCAATAGGTTTTAAAATTTAAAAAAATATTTTTTAATAAATTTAATTATATTTATTCTATATATATATTTGTATGATTAATAAAACTTATAACTATTTATATTATTATTTTTATTATATAATAACTTTTATTTTTACTACAAAATTTTATATTAAATTAATTAATTAACATTAATATTAAAATATGTTATAAGAAGCTAATATATCAAATTATATATTTATTATAATATTTTAACTATAATAATATTAAAAGCAAATTTTTTGCTAATATGATTTTTTTATTTATTAATAAATTAAATGTTTGAGTTAAAAAGTTTATTGTAATAGATAATAATAAAATATTTAAATCTATTTTGAAAAAATATAAATCAATGAACTTTAAGAATTTTAAAAAAAAATAATTATTAATATAATTAAAAATTATAATAAAAATAATTATCGTAAGTTTTAAAATTTTTTATTATTATAAAAAATATTATAAAAAAGAAATAATAGTGATAATAATAATAATAGTAATAGTAATATTGATTATAATAATAATAGTAATATTACATAACTTCAGAATTTTATTAAATAAAAACTAAAAGGTTATTTTATATTTAAAAGTAATCTTAATTTAATGTTAGAATTAAATTCAAATTATATAAGTAAAAAAGATATAATAATAAAATTTATATAAAAAATAAAAGTAATTAGATATTACGTTAATAAAAGATATAATAATTATAAAAAGTAAATTTTATTTATTAATTAACTAGTTTATCAAACTTATAAATTATTTATAAATTTTTTTATATAACCAAGAAGAGTAATTTTAAAATAAATAATAATAATATATTAGAATGTATTCTTAAATCTAAATTATTAAAAAGGTTTTAATTTATTATTAATAAATAATGATAAAGTAGATTTAGGTTTTAATAAAATTATATTTTAATAAAAATTATATACTGATAGTTTATCATTTATATAAAATTATTTAAATTCTTTAATAAAGTTATTGTTTTATAATAATAATTTATATAATTTAAACTTATTAATTATTATTTTTTTTAAAATTATTATTTAACTTTTCTATAAATTATAACTTAAATTATTTAATAATTTAATTTAGAATTTTTTAAATTACATAATAATAATTAAAAGCAAAAGATCTAATATTATTTTTATTAAACTATAATTAATAATAAATAAAATTAAGATAAAATTATTTTTTAAAATATTTTAAAATTTTAATTATTTTATTTTTCAGACTATTAAAAAGTTTTCAAATTTTTTATTAAATAAAATATCTAATATTTCTAATAATTTATTAGTAAAGAACAAAATTTTTAATAAGTTTCTAAAAATTTATACTATTTGAAAGACAGTCAATAGAAAGAAAAAAATCTACTTTTTTAGTCAAAAATTTTTTTATTAGTTCATTCTACTTATTATGTCATATAAATAAAATTAGTTTAGTAATTAAAATGACTCAAAATTTGTAGATTTTCTTTTTTTTTTTTATTGAATGTCTTTATTTATATATTTTATTAAATATTTTATGAGTTTATTCGCTAAAAGATAATTTATTTAATTATTAAATTTGATAAATATATAAAGTTTTATCTTTTTTAATAATAAATTATATTAATAATTTATAAAAATATTTAGTAAATTTTACTAAACATTTAATTTGAATATGTAATTTTGAATTAAAAAGTAATTAAAATACTGTTTTAAAATTTTATAATATTTTATTTTGTTAATAAACTAGTTAGCAAATTTAATATGTGTTGAGTATCAATCAAGATATTGTTTAGTTATTTATAATTCATAATTCTAATGTATTTTAAAAATAATTAATATTAATTATAATAATATCCTAAAAATCTATTATAATAAATATTTGATTATTTATAATTTATAATAAGTGACTTGTCTTTATTATTAAAATTATATCTGTTATATAATTTTTAAACTAAATAAAATAAATTATAAGAATATAATTTCTTAAAAATTCTATATTATTAAAAATATATTAAATGCTTCTTATTTATTATAATTTGAATATTATAAAATCTATAGGTATATTCACAAATTCAATTAGATTGGATTAGATTAGATTTTTTAATCCATTTAGATTAGATTAGATTTTTATATAATCTAATCCGTATTCACAAATAAATAGAACAGATTATGAATTTTTATATAAGATTATAAAAAAAGAGTTAACGTTATTTAAATTAAATAAAAATTTAAACAATGAATATTCAAAGACATATTATAATTCTTTCACTTATATATCTAATTTTTTTAAACCAAATTGATTCTTTTTCTGAAGAAACATCTGATGATAATATTGATTTATCAATTTTTCATGAATATATAAGTGTTATTGAAAAAAAATAGTTCTTTAAAAATAGATTACAGGTAAGCAAGAAGAATACACTGGCCTATCATAAATTACTAGATTTTGGTCACGTGAATTGGCATTCAGTTTCACAATCAGTGATTTTTCCTTTATTGTACATATAAATAAAAAAAAAATTTAATAATTTGTTTTTGTTTCTCTTCTAGTTTTTAATGTATGGAAATGAGCTGTTAAAAGCTCAATGTGAGCGAATTATTGGTGCTTATTTGAGTGGTATCAAACAAAATGTTATTTCAGCTCAACTTAATATTCCTACTAGTACAATATATGATACAATTAAAAGATACAAAGAAACAGGTTTTGCAACACCCAAAAATGTTCTGGATGTTCTAAAGAACTCTCTCAATGTGATATTCGAACTTTACAATGTATTGTCTGCACCAATCGGTTTTCTTCTCTTAGTGATATAAGAAATGAACTAAACTCTAACCTTAACACAACTTTATACAATAGTATAGTTAGAAGATATCTTAATGATATGGGTCTTAGTAGTTATACTACACGTAAAAAATCTCTTTTAACTGAAAAACATCGAAATGATCATTTGAGATGGTGTAAAGAAAAAAGAAACTGGGAAGAAGAATGGAAACAAATGGTATAGTCAGATGAGTCAAGATTTGCTCTTTTTGAGTCAGATGACCAAGTAAAATATGGAGAAATCCTGAAGAAGCTTATAATAAAGATTTTATTCGACTTACAGTTAAATTTGGTGGAGGATCAATAATGTTTTGGGGTTGTTTTAGTTGGCATGGAGTTGGACCTTTGGTTGTGGTAGATGGAAATATGAATTTTGACGATTATATTAATATTTTAGCTAATCATTTTATACTATGAGTTAATAATTATCCTAATTCTATATTTCAGCAAGACAGAGCTTCATGTCATACATCAAATTATAGTGTTTGATAGATGAGAACACATAACATTTCGGTATTAGATTGGGTAATGCAAAGTCTAGATTTGAATCTGATTGAGAATTTGTGAAATCATTTAGATTATCAAATCTGAAGAAAAAAGCCTCTACCTAAATCTAAACAGGAGTTAATTAATGCAGTACAAGAAGAATGGAGAAAAATTAGTATAGAAACAATTTACAGCTTAATTTTAAGCTTATCTAATCATGTTAAAGCAGTAATTAAAGCTAAAGGCAAACATACTAAATATTAATTTTATTGGTTTAAAATTTTCAAATAATGAATCTTGTATTTGGTATTTTATTTTGAAAAAAAAAATTT
>CAJVPP010003821.1:0-10658 GCA_910592005.1 Funneliformis mosseae | reverse complement strand
GGATTTAAGTTATAGCTATTGCCTCCCTGACTTCAAATCATAGTTAACTTATTCGACGGAAAGAGTAACGTTAACAAGGACTAACTATATTTTTCTTATTAATTATAATATAAGTTACATTTTGTAATCTATTTTGTAGTTACTTTAATCGTTCACCATTTATATCAAAATTCTTATCAGTAATTATTAGGATAAAAAGTGTAGAATGTATCATAATTCTGTTAATATTGAAAGCTGCAATACCTGTTAATACAAGCATAATTACAGGTAATTTTGATTTAATTTTTATCATCTTGCAAAGTCTACTTCAGATTGCATTAATAAAATAAGTTTTTTAGTTTTTGCAGTCCCTATTACAATAATTCTTATTGTTTTAGCTTAATGGATATTAATTATATCATTATAATAAGACTCTACTTGCTTAAAGATGATCTTTTGCTTCTCATTTAATGTCTGATAATCCAAATTATTTAACTAATTTCCTTCATCCTCTTTCTTATTAATGGAAACTCTTTTCACAAAGGTATTAGCTTTCATAAGGTTTGCATTGGAGTATTATTGTCTAATCTCATTAATCCAATCATAATTACAATTCATATTACATGATCTAAGGTCAGATGAATAATTAATTATTGAATTTAAACCTATTTCTGCTAAAAATATCTAATCGGATCTTAATTCATCTTTATTATCATCTTTGAATGATTCTTGATCCTCTTCATCAACAGATTTGTTAGTTTCTTTATTCACAGGTTGGCCAAGTAGATTGATTATATTAGCATTTATTTCTTCAATATAGTGGTCATACAGAGCTGATTATGTAATAGTTCTATTTTCTATCAATTACTAAAGATCTCAATATTGAATGTAAATAAAAACTTTTATACAGCAAAACTCTTCTTATTGAGGACCTTAGGGTAAGGGTGATAGGTATAAAAAGATATGTACTATATTTTTATATACATTTTTTTAATAATCTTTTGTAAATTTATGCGTTAAATTAAGCTGAAATAACATAAAATCTTCAAATGGAGTAGTTTAATTATAATATCTTTTTAAAGGTAATTATTCTATCTATTCAGAAATATTTGTAAAGGATTTTCTACTTTCTTTGGTTTCACAAATTCACTTTAATATTTCTTATTAAGATTCACTGATAAAAAGCTCTACTTGAATGATATAGTGGAATATCAAGAAAAAGATGACATATTTCTTAAGAAGAAATGTTATGTTCTGCAACACTGTAAAGTAACAGCTTCTGGACTGAGTTAAGTATTGGATCATCAGAGCTACTTCTACTAAGAATTTGATTGAGTATTTCTAAAAAGTTGGCAGATTGAGGTTCCATTTTGCTTGTATACTTTGAAATATATTATAAGGCCATGTGAATACTAAGAATAAGTTTTAGATTAACATTTGTTCACCAACCCTGCAATTAAAACTGACTGTATGAGTTGATCAACAGGTCAATTTTTGCTATTATAAGTTCTGGTTGATCATAATCATCATCATGCATAAAGGTATGTATAATATTCTCCTTAGGATATCTAAATCTACAGGATTGTTTACTATCTTTAGTATGAAAATAATACAAAGAATCGCAACATATATGTTCTTTACAGATTGTTAATTATATTAATATAATCTTGCTTATAATTGCATCTTCATCTTTACTTTTTTTACATGGATGCTTATCAGAAAGAGGCACATTAAACCCTAGATTTATTATGATAATAAGCATATTAAGATATTGTTTTACCTCTTTTATTACATTTTCATCTTTTTTCATTCAGCTCCATTCTATATCAGATGCATTTCTTCTTTTTCTGATTTTATGTATATAAGTACTACCTCAGTGCTACTACTTGAACCTGTATCACTAATCGTCTAAACCCTATTGATTTTTTAGAATATCATTAAAGAAAATCTCAAATCACTTACTGAAGAATCAGACTACTATATGAGGATTTTTGATAATATTTTAGTAATTATCTGCAGAATTTTTACTAGATGGCATTAGATTGTAGAGTTCAGGTCAGTGTAAATCAACTGCACTGAATATAAAGAATATCAAGCTTCGTGAATCTATCTGCTTAATCATATCAGATAATTCCTAATATTATACATTCTAAAATTACTAAGAATCATATAGACCCTCACTAAATCATATTATTTTATCAGCAATATGATTATCACCTTAGTTAATTCATTCCTGAATATCTTAATGGTAATTTGAGCATCAGTAAGATTTTATTTAATATATACTTTCTCTTCTTATAGTGCTTGCTAATGCATTTGAAAATTTAGGCAAAGTACTGTCAACTAGCATAGTGCATAAATCTTCCATTTTTATATAAAAGTAGGTATTTGAAGTATTTAATAGACTTTATATCTCTAATATATTCTATACATAATCTGTACTTCTGATTGGATATAAAGCTAGGAATATATATGCAATATATCTTGACATTTAAACTTCATTGATAGGATTATTATTTATTTGTGACTATTTTATAGGACTAACTTCATTTTATATATGGTTAAGGATATTTTGAATAGTAACATCTTCGCAATAACCTGAAGGAAGAAGTAGAATGAAAATGTGTGTAATCATATCTTTCTTCTCATTATTATTATCCAAATCTTTAGCAACTATTTGAGTATTTGAAGCTGATCATCAATGGAACTATCAACAGACAAGAGTTAAATAATTTCATCATCAATTATAAGATTCTTAAAATAATAATTATTTTTCTTCAACCAAAATAATACACAAGCAACTTTAGCATAATGGACTTTAAAATCCCTAAATTCTTTTAAGTTATTTGCTGATTGCTAATGTACAAGCAGTACGTCTAATTTTGAGAAAGGTGAGTGATGAATTCTTATACATTTTAAAAAAGTTTATTATATTTTCACAATATTTGTGCTGTTCTTTACAGAGTTTGTAAATTGACATTATGAGGAATACTCATGTAATTAGCATCTCTTTAATTTTCGTAAGTTCTTGAAGCTCTTTAGGCACTTCGCTTAGTCTATATTATTCTCTGATAAAAATTTTTTTGAAGATTTATTCTCACTATAATAGTAATGATATTCCTCTTTTATAAGTACTATAGAAGAAAACCTCTCATCATATACTGGACAATAAGAATATTTTAGTTTATTCACTTTATTACAAAATTTCTGCAAAAGATCTTTGTCAAATTGACTGAGTATAGAAACAGAAGACATCTCATATGTATTTTTATTATTCTGGTCTTTTGATTCAAATTCATAATTCGATCTTATTGCAGTTCTATTGTTTGAATTTGCTGTGATAATTCAGCATGATCCTGTTGCGATTTTCTCAAATAGCTTATTTGCATAAACGGTTATCTGTTAAGCATCTTTTACGTTACTGGTTAGTTTTTGAAGCTAACTTTAGCTTTTTACACTCACAGTCATGTGCATAATATATGTTACATTATTCAGCAATTTTCTTCATTTTTTCTGGCGGTTTTTTCACATTGCTTAGCAATATATGCCTTATACTATTCAGGCATCTCATTCTCTCTTTAATAGACGCGTCAAAAGATTTTGTAAAAAAATTAGCATTTTCATGATTATAGCTTATGTGGCTTGTAATAACTACTGTGTATTATTATATTATTACAATATATTAATCATAAAATAATTTTACAATTTTATAATTTTTTTTTATTATTACAATTATTACAATTATTTTTACAATTTTATTATTACAAATAAAATATATAATACAATTAATTATTAATATTTATTAAGAATCAAAATGGTCATAATTATCTAATTAGCTGATTAAATAGTATATACCTTATAATTAATAAATATTTTTTATTTTTTTTTACCAATTGTAAAATTCTTAAATACATATATAAAATTTTACTCTAAACTTATAATGGTTTCCATTTCCTAGTTTTTTAAAAAAAGTGAAGATAATTTTTTTATACAAATTTTTTTTACTATAATAAAGAATTTATATTTTCTAAAGATCTTAGGTAAAAGTGAAGTTGGCTTTATTTTTAGTATTTTAAAAAAAATTATTTAATAGAAAAAGTAAAATAGAATACTTAGTATTTTTTTAAAAAAAAAATAATAAAAAAGTAAAATAAAAAATAATATACAAATACAAACGTGAAATGTGAAAACCTATTTTTTAAATTTATATATATTTACTATATTTAAAAAAAAGATAAATGTTAAATTATCTTTTATAGTTAAAATAATTTATTTTTAACTTTTCACATCTTTAAAAAAAATCTTTATTGTATCAAAAAAAATTCGATATAAGTAAATTTGCTATATACTGTATAAATAAACTATAATTTATTAAATGTTATACTATATATATATTATCATATTTTAAAGTTTGATTACTTTTTATTTTTATTGTACTAAGCTTTATTTTATTGCAATATTAATTATTATATTGAAATATTATTTTAATTGTAATAAGTTTTTTAATATTATTTTTTTTTTTTATTTAAAGTTTACTTTCAAAATTTTTTTGTAATTATATTTGTAAAAAAAAAAGATCAGATTATATATTACTGTTAGTTATTTAACTACTTTTGAAACTTTATATTATTTATTATTTTCTGTGATACATTTTGATTTGTGTTATGTTACATTACAATTAACATTTTAGATATTTTAATAGATTTTGTTTTCTAATTATAAATAATTTTTAATATAAAATATAATATACTAGCTTAAGGTTTCTATTTTAAAAGTTATTTTTAATTTTAAAATACCTTTTCTTTTTTATTAATTAAAAAATTTTACTAAAATAAAATTCTATTATAGGATTTTATATATTTTAATAAATAGAATATTAATTTAATATTAATATGATCAATTTTTTATAAATGCATTATCTATAAATATATACTATTTATATTAGAGAAATGCATCCTTTCTATTTACATATGTAATGAATTTTTTTAATCTATCTATATAGAATTCTATCTAAATCTATTAACATAATTTATATAATTTAATTATTATTTTTTATATTTTTTAATAAATTAATATATAGATTATTAAGTTAATTTAATATATAAATAAATCTAAACTAAATTTATATTATTTTATATAAAAATAAATATTTGTATTTATTCTTAAACCATTTTTTTTTCAGAAAATTCCTGTGACTTTTATTGCTGTATTTTATGTAATTAAATAAAATTATAATTTGTAGAAATTTGTTATTAAGTTTATATATAAAATTTATTTTCTTAAAATTTGTATGATTATAATATTAGTTTATTAATTCACTAAATTTGATGATGAATATTAAGTGTAAAATTTTATTTTTAATTATAAAAAAATTTATAAAATATAAATATATATCAGATTAAATCTATTAATGAGAAATAAATAATTTTAATCTTTTTATCATAGATTATATTATTTGATTAAATAAGAAATAGAAAAATTTGTTTGAATAATAAATAATATTTTATGCTTTTCTAATATAAATTCTATATTTTCTTTAAATGTATATCTTTTATAAATGTAGATTTTTTCAGTTCTAAAGGAATGCATTTATAAAGAATTGATTATATAATATATTTAAATCTTTTATTAATATTTTATATCAAATTTTTTTATATAATAATTATAATAATATATAATAATAAAAATTAATTTACTTAAAAAGTAATTTTAAAATATATTTTAATTTCACTATTATCTATAATATAATATATATAGAATTCTTTTATTAAATTATTATTTTCTTTTTCTCTATATAGATATATTTTAAAGTAACAAGAACTTTATTTTATTCTTTCTATAATATATTAATTTTAAATTAGTAAAAATATATTTGCTATTCATATTTTCTTATTATTAAATATTTCTTAAATTTTTATATATTTTTAGTTTTTTTATTAGTATTGTTTATTTAACTAAAATAATATCATTCAAAAGAAAATGATAAATTATTTACCTTTAAATTGTATTTAAATTCAAAGATAGCTTTTCACTATAAAGTTTTTATAATTTAAAAATCAATTTTTTGTATTTTACATAAAATCTAATTGAAAAATATACTTTATCATCTAAGTGTTTTTGTTTTATATATTTATTTTTACTTGTAAGAAGTTCTTGAAAAAACTTATTTTAAAGCAAATTAAAAAAAAAAAAAGTAATCCTCTAAAGATCAATCAATTTTGAAATATTTAAACTATAGAGTAATGTAACTTAAATCAATGCTCTAATTCTTTCAAACTGAGCTATTATATCATTTTTAAAATTTTTTCTATCGCTTAATACAGTTTTAAATTAACATTTTAAAGTTAATACAAAAGATATATAGATTGATAAAATAAGCAATCAAAATACCATTACCTTTATTCTTATAATTATTGCTTTTATTATTATTTGACTAAAATATGCTTAAATGCAAAATGCTAAATAAATTACCAAGTTATATATTTTTAACTTAAAATTTATTTTATTAGATCATTGGCTTTGTAATTTTATCTTTTATTTTCTTTTTTTTTTTAAGAAACTGTGATTTTCAAAAAAAAAAAAATTAGATTATAAATATTGATCAAGAAAATAATTTTATATTGTTGGCTTGGTATCTGTAAACTTAAATGATAAACTTTTAATTCAATCTGTCGAATTAAATACAAGATAATATCACAATTATGCCTATATGAAGATATAATAAAATGCAATAGTAAATAAATTTAACGATTCCTTTATTGAATTATTAGTTTATTCTAAAATCCTATCTTGAGTTATTTTTTAACTCAAGAGAAAATACAAGATATTTATATAAAATGAAATAATATAAAATCAACTATAACAAATATAATAAAAAGAATAAATAAAATAACTATGATAAATATAATATATATAACAAATAAGATATAATTAATAAATATAATAAATATAATTTATTTATCTAATATGTTTACTTGATCAATATTGACAACTTTAGCAACTTTGTTTACTTCGTTAATTATATTGATCATTTATATTACATGACTTATTTTTAGCGTAGTTACAGATCACAGCTTCAATTCTCTCCTTCTAAATTTAAGCTTTTGCCTAAATATTTATAGCTTTGTTTACTAGAGACTAGTATACATAACTTAGAAGTTGATAAAGATTCTTTAATGATATATGTTTTGCTCATTGAATTTGATCTATGCCTAGCATTTCATAAAGGTAATAAATACGTATTGAGATAGAACTATAGTATTTGGTAATATGTCCTCTTTTAAAATTTTTAGTCTTCAGACTAAATCAATGATATTAGAAGTTGAATAATATGATCTTCATATTTGATATACTTAATTTTTTTCTATATCAAGAAAATTCATTAAAATCTAATATTTAAGTAATCTGCTACGAGAAAATTACTGAATACAAATCTAAAATTATATTTTTTTTTAATATATAATCTTTATAAATATTACAAGTAATTCCTTTTTAAGAAAATTAATACCTCCATATTCCTTACTTATTTTGTATGCATTTTATTAAACTCTTAAAATTATGCAGTTTACTAAAATTTTCTGAATTTTGTACTAAATAAAGAAATGTTAATCAAAAAGGTATTATGCAAATATTGCGTGATTATATAATTTGGTAATGTTGATCAACTACGCTAATTTTAAACAGATTTTTGTTTTATAGATTTTCATGTAATGATCATCATCTAATGCGATCTAATAGATTTTTGTTTATTTTTCTACAAGAAAATAATTTTCATGATCTTGAGAATTTTTTATAACTATTTCTTTTGATTATAAATATTTGTTCAAAAATTTCACAAATTTTTTACAAATTTTTTATTTTCCAAAATTATTGCAAATTTTTAAACTTTTTAGAATATTTTAACTTTATTATAGTTCGAATAAACAAAAAGAAAAAGTCTTCTACCACTCATCATAGAGATTTAACTTATCAAAAAAATTATTTTAGTAAAAGAGTTTTTCAAGGTGAGATGGGTATACTTAAGAATAGATCAGATACAACGGCTATAAAATGGAATGTATCTCATATGGGACTTGTTCTAATCGATTGATATATGCATCTCATTCAATGTCTGAAAACTGTAACAGTTATTCAACCTCATTTAATATAACTGCAGCACATATATTAACTAAAGATAGCATCTCAATTAGTTGCAACAGGTGACAAATAAGCACTACAATATTGCAATGAATTGCAATATTATTAAAATTTAAGTTGTAACAAGTGATAAATAAGTGTCACAATATTGCAACGCTATCTTTAATATTAACACTTTTGCTTTTTTTCCTTTACTATACTGTAAATTCTCAAAATGTGAGTTTTACTTACTTAGAACTGGTTATTATAGCCTCTATTATATTGTATCTATAAATAGCCTTTTGGAATATCATTGGATTTATTAAGCTAACCTTTCAGCAAACTGGTACTCGCTAGTCGAAGATGCTCAACTTCACAATTTTAAAGTGCATCTTTTCTCTGTTCAGACTACAGGTTCTTATCAAGAAGTTTAAGAAGAAACTTATTTTCATCAAGAAAATTTGGAATTATATCGAGAAAATTTGGGCTTAAAAGAATAACTTTTCATTTTATTTTCTCAAATTTCTGAACTTTCTGCAAAATATGATTTTTTAAAAACAAAACTAACTGATCTTTTTTCTCATTTACGTCATCAAGATAATAGATTTAATCATCTTAAAAAAACATATAATTGATATAAGGAAGAATTACATTTTCTTCAAAAGAATGGTTATTAGCAAGATTATAAAAGAATTCGAACATTAAGTTAATCAGTCAAACAATTTAATAGTGATTATAACTAAAGATATTACTGCAACTAGTTACAACTATGTGATGCTTATTTATTACCAGTTGCAACTAGTTGCAACTCAATTTTTATTAATGTTGCAACTAATTGCAACTCTGTGATGTTTATTTATCACTGGTTGCAACTAGTTGCAGTGCTATCTTTAATTATAACCATGTACTCGATCAGCTTCATGCAGAAAATTTATTAAAATAGATTATTTTTCTTTTTTCTTTTATTCTCTTTCTACTTGATGTATCTTAATATTTTTCTGTTATTTAATAAAATTCTTGCACATTGTTACATTTTTGCTTTTTCTAATATTATTTTAAGAATTGCCAATCATATTGTTAACACTTTTACTTTTACTCTTATAATCTTTTCTGATACCACATGATCATTATTAATTCAATAAAATTTTTCTTTATATTCTTACTATAATTTGTCAAATATTATCATTTCACGTGCTTAAAAATCTTTTTTTTAAATAAAATTTCTAAAATTCAAAATTGTTAATAAATCTATAAAAATTATAATCTATTTCTTTTTAGAATCCTTTAGCAGAATATCTTATCTTTCAAGGTATTCTAATATTTTCACATTATTTACAGGCTACATGATAAACCTTTTTCCAATTATTTAGCATAAAGATTCTACTCCTATAACTTTAAAACCTTAAGGCATTTTTCTTCTTACCAGTATTTGGTATTCATAATCATTTGCTATTTAAATCCTTTTTTTTTATAATTTTTCTTATTTTTTTACAGGATAAGTAAAAAACCCAAAACTCTCACTTTACTTAGGCTTAGTGGTAACTTTTCCTATAATACTTAAAACTAAAATATTGTTTATTAATTAATAATCCAATAATAATAATAAAATAACATTTCTTCAATTTTAATTATTTTAGCATCTAGTAATCCGTTTAAGATAAAATATATATCATTATAATGCTCTCAACTTGACAAATATGTTGATATTAATTTTATGAAATTCTGATTAATAGATCATGAGAATTCACATTAGAGACTTTTATTTTAATTTATTATATTTAAAAATTAGTGACATAATACAATCATATGATTTGATTTAGAATTTAAATTCTTTTTTCTTTTATTTTTCCATTGATATTTTACTTTTTTAGGTGCTTTATATTCATTAGAAGGTGTTACTCTTAAATATTCAGAATCATCTGTTAGTTGATATAGTTGTAAGTAATTAAATACTAACATTTTTCTTAATGTTTCAAATTCTTTCATTACTTTAACTAATTTTTGACTTTTATCATTTAGAAAAGTTTCAATAGAAGATGGTGCTAGGTTATTCTTTTTTTCTAATTCATTTGAAGATTCTTCTTCTCTTACATGATCTATCCAAGGATTAAATTCTAATTCAATTATAGGATTTACTTTACTCAAAATTTCATTTGTATTTTCTTTTTTAGATATTTCATCAAATGATGCCATATCACATAATATATCATATGATTTAATTTTCAAATTTGCATTTTAATTCAGTGAATCACCTTGTAGAATTGTCTTGATTTGCTCAGAGAAATATTTTTGGAATTAGATATTTTAGAAATTTATTTTTACTTAGAAAGAGCAGTTTGTTGCTCAATTTCTTCAAATTTTATATACTTTGCTAAATCTGTTAGCAGTCTGTTATGTATAAAATTAATTCTATTTTTTAATTTCTCTTTTTAACTCAAACTTTTGTTTTTAGAGTGTTGTTGAATATAATTTCGTTGTAGTGTGAGGTAGAGATCAAAATTCATCCACTAAAAAGCTAGAAGTCCTGGCAGGAATCACCACTTTTGTTGGCTTGGTATCTGTAA
>CAJVPP010003820.1:0-10659 GCA_910592005.1 Funneliformis mosseae | reverse complement strand
ATGCTGAATTGAGGTCAATTTTAAGCTGATTTATGTTATTTAAGTTTCGAATTAATGCTGAATGATGCTGAATTAAGATTAATTTTAGGCTGAATGGCCATACCCGATTAGCATCTATTGGCATCTGAATTGTTACTGAATTGAGACCAGTTTTAGGCTGATTTATGGTTGAATTTAAGTTTCGAATGGCCATGTTCAATTGGAGTCGATCAGCGTCTATTAGCACCTGTTTGTGCTAATCGGAAAATATGGCAAATCAGTCGTAAATAGTATCAAAATCAGCCTAAAATCAGCTATCTGATTTTAGGTTGATTTGGACTATTTCGACTAGTGCAATATAATAAAAATATAGGATGAAGATGCAGCCTTTCTGATCTTATGCTATGAAAGATTGTATTATCTAAACTAATCAACCCATATCAATATCTAATGAGGTCTTTGCTAAATTTAAAAGTTTTACCATTTGACATTTGTTCAATTAATTTACTTAACTCTCTGAAATCTAATTTTACTTCTGCTTCTTTCTCTTCAATTTTATACAAATGATTCCTTAACTTCTTTAAGTTCTTTAAATTACCATTTGAATATAACGTAATTACAAACTGATCTAAATTAACCTTCACTTTCTTTTAATACTACTCTTTCTTCACAAAATCCCTCTTCTACTTTAGCAGAAATTGTCATTATTTTAATCACAGTCTATACCTCAATCTTAAACTCCAGCATTAAAATATATATTGATTCACAAGCTGTTATTTTCTACTTTTAGAAACTTTTATTCCTTTTCTGTAACTTTTTATCTATTAATTCTACTTTTAAAATACCTTATTTTCACATTTGGTTAATGTTATTTAGCTTAATAGCACAAAATAACATTTCTGTTTTATTCACTAAAGTTCAAGCACATAGTGATGATCTCTTCAATAATATTGTTAACAGATTAGCAAAACAAGTACCTGCTTAATGTCTATCCATCAACAATAATTACCTAGGTCTAGAATATTACCTTTATCATAATTTAACTCCTATTATAACTCCTTATCATCTAATTATTAAATATAAAAAGTAAGTTATTTAGATAGAATCCTTCTCTTTAATATATTAAATAATAAAGAATTGTTTCATAAAATATTCTTTTTAGGTTGCTTTAAAAAGAAATTTAAAATCAAAATACTACTTCAGATGCTTCCTACCTTAAAGGTTATATATACTCATATACCTGATATGTATACCTTATTACAATACTTCTATTATTACTCTTAAACAAAAGATTTTGAATACCTTTGACTTTGCCTAAAAAATGAATTGAACCTTCATGATCTCATTATCTCACACAAATTAATCTTTATAACTCAACTTATTAAACTAAATACTCTTAATGATGATTCACTCATATAAGAAATATTATCAGATATTATTTGAAACTCATCACCTACCTTAAATGATTTTAGGTTATTAATTTACTTAAAGGCATTATACCTATATCTCTATCTAATAAAGTAATAGCTTGCTTATCAATACTAAGTTTAACGCATGGTCTCTTATCACTACTATATCATGATATTTTTATATCTTATCATGAGATATAGACAAAAAGAAATACTACTCCTAATAAATAGAAAATTATTAATAACATTGAAGAAGATTATACAATCCCTTAGATCTCCTCTAGTTTTTCACACTCCTTTTCTCTTTCCTTAATATCAAACCCCATCTTCTTTCTAGCAACTACCACCTACAACTCTCATTAATTAAATTTTTGAAATAGCAGTAATCACGTTTTTCCTTCTAAATATTTAATAGCTGTATAATAGTTTAATTTAGTCTAAGTTTTCTTTTTTTTTTCTATTTAGTTCAATAAAATGCAAAGTTAGTATTGATAAAGTAGTTTAATTTATAAATTAATTTATAGATATTTTTGTATTTTCTATTTTATTATATGTATTTAGTATTATATAAATTTAATAAAGATCATGCAAAACTGCTACATTTCAAAAAAAAAATTCATCAGAATATTCTTCAAAATTTTAGCTTTAAGACAAGTATAAAATCATATATCTAGTATTTGTGATTGATGAATTATAACTATTCAAAGGTAACCAATTATATTTGTATTTCTTTTAGTAGTCACTGTATATAAATTGAAAAATTATTTTTTTAAAATTAATAAATATATATTATAAAATTATCCTTAAAAAAAATGAAATATTATTTATATATTAATATTTAAAAGAATTTATTCTTAATAGTTTGTAAACTTTGAATTATAGTTGTATTATTCTAAGTGATATTTCATTTAGCAGATTTTTTTTGTTTTTTATTAGTAAATATAATAATTGATAATTTAAAGAAAAAGACAAATAAGAAAAATTGATGATCATTAAAGAAAAAAATTAAAATTTTAAGACAAATAAAGAAATATTTTAAAGAAAAAAGTTTTGTTAAATGTAAATAAATTAAATCAGATTAAAAATTAAAAAAGAAAAAAATTTATTGATAAAAGTTTGTCAAATTCTATGTAATAATCATTAAAATGTTTATATAGATAATTTTAAAGGTGACTATTAGTATGATATGATCATTAATGTGATTAATTGATTAATTAATACAATCAATTAATTAAAATATCATTTTAATATAATATTTATAAAATACAAAAATAAATTTAAAAATAAAATAAAATTGATAATAAAATAATATCATTATAATTAAATTTCTAAATAAATCATTGCTTCAATTATCTTCAAAATTATTAGTATTTATTGTGAAATTTGTAGCAAAGAATTTTTAACAGCTAGTGGATTAAGATAATATAGGAATTTTAAATATTATGAAAGAACTTCACTTTCTTAGAGATCTTATATATGACTGCAAAGGTCAACATAAAGATAAAAATATATAATAAAATCAGAATATAATAAAAGCTTATAGAATACATAGATTGTAATACACAAATGTAATCACAGTTATAAATATCTACATTTTTATTATTTATTTTACCTGTTTTAAAAAAAATACCTGTTGATAATAATGACAATAATTATATGATAGAAGATGTAATACCTGAAGATAAAAATGCAAATGAAAGTGAATTAAGATATAATTTACGAAGCTGAATACAAGGTATAAAAATTAAAGAAAATATTAAAGAAAATGATAAATTAGAAGATAATATCAAGAAGTTAAAAATAGAATTATGACTATCAACAAAAATTAACTTCAATCCTTAAGATTTTCATAAGATAAGTTTAGATAATATTTTAGAAATTATCAAAAGAAAAAATAAATCTAAATATATCACAAAATGGTTCAATGATGCATATTATAATTTCATGAAATTAATAGTAAATGGTAATATTTCCAATAAAATTGAAGATAAAATAATTAAATTTTTTAATAAGCGATAGTAATTTAAAAGACTTTCTATTACTAAAGTTAATTAAAAATGATAAGATTATTTTAATTAATAAATTCAATTTCGTTAGACTTCAAAGAAAAAGTTATTATAACTAACTTAATATTAATAATAAACTTTATTATTATTTATAGTTAAATACAGTTAGACCTCTTTATAATTACCAAGTACGTTGCATTTTTAAGTAGTGATTATATAGAGGTGTGATTGTAATTATAAAATCACTATACAATCACTATTATAATTAAAATAATACGTAGTGATTATATAGAGAATTTAAGTTTGTATTTAAAAATTTAATAATAATTAATAATGGTTATTATAAAGTTCATTATTATTTATTGTATTAGAACAGCATAATTAAGACAATAAAATTTTAACTAAAAAAATTGTTTATTTGAACTTGCTTTTTAGTTTGCATTTTAAGTTTATAAACTGTTTTAAGATATTTTTAAAAATGCGTATATTTTTATTTTTAAATTTATCCATTTCTTGCTATTCAAAGAAAGTTATTCAAGTTTATAAAAACTTTGTTGCATCAT
Organism: Funneliformis mosseae; assembly: GCA_910592005.1. NCBI lineage: Eukaryota > Fungi > Glomeromycota > Glomeromycetes > Glomerales > Glomeraceae > Funneliformis > Funneliformis mosseae. Next base: position 6,702 of record CAJVPP010003820.1, on the reverse strand, counting down.
CTAAAAAAATCAACACTGGCTCATCTTCAGAATCATCTGCATTATTATTACCTCTATTCATTTCTTCTTGAAATAACTTAATGATATCATTTTTATTTAAAATATTCTCAATTGGTATTTCTTTCTTCAAGTCACAAAAATCATTTAAAGCATCTGCTAAGAAAACAGCAAGAGGATTGTCTAATGCTACACCTAAATCTTCAATAATTTGATTAGTATCTGCTACTTCATGATCTAAAGTAACTTGCTAAATTTGTATTGTGTTAGCTATATCATTATCAGTTGTAGAAAACAATATCCCAGTCTTGACCTAACAATTAAAGATTGTATTACTGCTAAATAATTAACAGCTTCTTTGATATTTACCTTTTTTTATTTATATCTCTTCCTTCTTCAAAAAGTTTTAAAATGTGTCAGCAATAGTTTCATTTATAATGAGCTTTAAAACTCTTGATAATTCTCACATCAAGTGATTAAAGATGACTCATAGTATTAGAAGGTAAAAATATGAATTATATTAAACTGAATAATGTCTTTACTAGTATTATTATTATTATAGTAACCTATATTTTAAATGAAATTAGAGTTAGTAAAATTTTCTAGAAAATAATGATTAAACACCTTAATTAAAGTATTACCAATTAAAAATCCTAAAATTAACCTACCGCATGTTGAATTTGATCAATTTATTTTACACTGAGATCTAGAGTTAGTATTAGTACTATTACTATTATTATTAGAATTGGAATTGAGATTAGCTTATGTAATTAAAAAAATATATTTTGATACAAGATCTTTATAATTAGAATTAATTATAATAATACTATTACCTTATTAAGGATCAATGTGAGATGACATATTGTCAATCAAAAGCAAGATTTTTTTATTTTGTACTCTAAAATAACTGTTTATATACTAAAGTATTTCTTTAAAAATTAACAAATTCATCCACGCTTTAGGATTTACATGGTAATGAATGGAAAGTCATTTTAAATTAATTAGCCAAAAGCTCTTAAATGTTTTGAATTACTGATTATATATAGTATAAATTATTAATTTCTGTCACATTAGCACTAAGAAAGACTGTTATTCTAGATTTATCTTTCTTTTAGTCAAGAATAGGTTTTGTTAAAAGTGTTTGATTTGGAGGCATTTGATAAAAAAGATCCATTTCATCAATATTATAAATTTGATTAAGGTAAACTGGCCTAAAAATCTATGCAATTTCATTTGTTCCTCTACAAGAGATTCAAATGGAACAATTTCTGCTTCTTCATATGTATAATATCTTTGAATATTGTTCTTTTTTTTTAAATTTCTCAAGCCACCTATTAGAAAATACTAATTTACTTTTCTGAATATTAAATTCTTGAGTAAAATCTTGGCTTTTTCTTTAATTAATAAATTAGTTAAAGTAACACTTCTGTTATTACATTTTCTATCTATAAATTTATAGTATAATCTAATAATAGAAATTTAACCTCTCTATACCTAGATTTTTGAAAAATTCATAAGAGGTAATGAAGTTTTAAAGCATTATTAAAAAAACTACTTAACTAAATATTTTATTTGAAACTTCAGCACTACTATAGCCTTTTACTTATCTTTTTTTTTAAAATTTTAGACACAGTACTCTAGTCAATCTTCACATTAGGGTTTTTTTGTTAAAATATTGAGCAATTTCATGATATTTTTGTTTTTATTAACTTTTGACTATTCACATATTTGACATTAAAAGTTATTATTAATAGCTAAATAGCGCTATTTAGACTATTGGTCAGGTGGCATAATAAAGAAAATACTAAAAGAAAATATTTTATTTGGAAAAAGAAAGATTTTGTATAAAATTTTTTTGTGATGATTTAAAGATAATAGTATTTGTTCAAGTGTTGATAAATTAAATTTGAAATTGAAAAAGCAAATAATAATCAATTAATAAGATTAATTTTGTAACAAATCAGATTTTATTAATCTGCAGTCAATTGGAAATTCTTGATTATAAAGAGATCAAATTACTAATAAAAATAATATGTTCATTACAAATCATATAGTGATAGTAATTATAACTGATTTGTGATTATAAAAAAAGAAATTAACTAAGTTAAAGTTTATTTTGCAAAATTATATTCTTATATAAAGGTGTGATTATATAGAGTATGACTATATAGAGGTGATTGTACTAGTATAATAATCAGAAGTAGCTAATAGTTTTATTAATAAAGATATTTTGAAAAAAAATGTAAACAATAAATAAGAATATTTGGTAAACTTTATAAAGGTAACTTGTAGTTAGAAATGAAAATAACCCTTCTCTCTTAAATTATCTATTATCTATTATCTTATATTCAAATACAATAACTTTTAATAGGTTTAGAAAGATGTTAAAGCATCTGATATTTTTAACACTTGAGAACCTTTCAAATCAGCTTCAAAATACTTTAGAGTCAAAAGTTCTTTTAGGGTTTTTATTAATATTTAAGATTCAGGAATTAAAACATCCAAATTTTTTCAAAATTTTTAGCATAAAATTTATTATAAATACTTTATATTATGTTTTGATATTATTAAAAAATCTGATATGTTACATTTTAAAATTAAGAGACAAATAATGATATTTGCTATGTAAATTATATTTTTTCTTACAGATATGCTTGAGATTGATAAAGTAATTATTATATATAGTTAACATGTTGTAAAATGCTATATTATACTTATATGATTTTATAAGATGATCTAAATAAAATGAATTAAGAATTAGCTTTTCTTAAGATACATAAAATATGTAGTACGTAATTGATGCTAGCTAAAAAAAAGATTATTCTATATATTCTACCAAAAACTCATTCTGAAAATTTTCGTATTGACTATTACTATTTAAATTATTAAAAATAATCACAAATTATAATTAATTTTTTTTACAAAAATTTAAATATTTACAAAGCTTACATTTCTGATCATATATATTATATTAATCTTAGTTTCTTTAAATATTAATTGAAATTCATATAAGAAATTTTGAAGAAAGCTAAAGAAATAGAATTACAAAAAGTTTTCAATGATTATCTTCATAAAATTCATATTTTTCTAATTTAAAAACTCATAAATAAGATAGATCAAATAAAAATAGTTACTATCGTAAACTAATAAAATTATAATTTTTATATTAAATGAAATTTTGATAATATAAATCAAATAACATGTATTAAACTTTATGATTTTTATGCAAAGTTCAGCAAGATGTATATGATTAGTAGAAAGAAATCATATACTAAGATGAACTAAATGTTATTGAGATAATTGTAATTAGTTAATAAGTTTTAAATCAAAACAGAAAGCAATTATTAGTTAGTATACTAACTTTATAAAGATATTTTCTTTATTATTTATATCAAACTATAATTTTCTAAACTATATAACTGATAATACTATGTAGATAAGATCTAAACTCTTCTTTTTATGTTTGAAAATTGCTTATTTTTATTCTTATTTAATTTCTGCAATTTGTAAATATAGAATATTAAATAGTTTATCAATGGAAATGTATAAAACTCTTCATAAATATTATATAAAAAATCCTTATTATTCATTAAACTAAAAAGAAATTATGCAGTAACTAGTAAATACTATTAGTTAATTAATAAATATCAAGTTAAATTATAGTTTAAAATTATAGTGATAAAATAAACTAATATTTTAATATGATTTTCACAAATAAAATGAAAAAAATTGACTCTATCTACTAGAAAAATTATTCATTATAAGAACAACTTTTAGATACTATTGATTAAAATAAAATTTCTAAAAAAATTTGAAAATTTACTTCATCAAAATTTTATTGAAAAATTGTTACAAATAATTTTAGCACTTTAAACATTTTTGAATATAATTTTAATTGATTCTAAAAGTGAAGATTTCTGCATTAAAGTTTATGATTCAGTCCTTTAAAAAATAATGAAATTTTAAGAACCATAGGGAATTCCAAGATAAAAAATAGTTCAGTAATATTATAGTAACCTTTGCAGAAGATTATAAATAATATAGATTAAATAAGAAAGCATAATATAAAAAGTAGGTAAAATTTTATAGTAAAATAATTCAATTTGTTTTTTTCAATCAGTTATATTTTAATATACTAAATCTTTAAGATATTGTTATTATTTAAATTCTTTTGTAGATTATCCAAAGAGCTATATGAACTAATTTTTTTTCATTAGTATAACTATTATATAATTATTCATAATTGTATTATATTAAAGAGTATAAGATAAATTCCAGTCAATTTTATTAACTAAATAGTACATATCATGTCAAGATTTAATAAAAAATCAGTTTTTATTAAATAAATATATATTTTAAAAGCAGATTTCTTCAAAGAAAAATTAATGTATTTGATACATTTAAAAAAAATAAAAAATGCAAAAAAAATCAAATAAAAAGAATTCTCATTTTGATGTTATAACAATAAAAATAAATAAACATACTATTAATTAAAAATTCAGATAGAAGTAAGTTATCAAAGTAATTTTAGAAAAAAAAAGAACTTCAGAGAATATGATATTTTAAAGTTTATTGTAATGCATGTATCAAATAAACAGTAGCAATTTGCATTTGAAATACTAACATAAATTTTATTAAAAAATAGTAAAGTTTCTGGATTTTTATAAATTTTCAAAGATTTTTTATTAATAAACAGTGCAGATCTTTAAAATCAAAGTTTTTCATAAATATAAATTGCTTTAACTTTTCTATATATTCCACAATCTCTGATGTTAGATTTTTATTTATTGAAATCTAATGTAATACAAAAGATCTACATAAATAAGAAGATCATATAACATAGCAAAAATAATCTGCAAAAGTTAATATAACATAAAATATCATTAAAATTGGTTGAGTAATGATTAACTTAGATATTTTACAAAGCTTTAAGATAAAATAATCAATAAAGAGAAATGAAATCATTAATCATAATGATACGTGATACAAGCTTAAAATAAGTATATTAAAAAAAAACTCTAAGGAAAGAAAAAATGTAGTAATAGTAGAGTAATAATTAAAACATTTTTTATGAAATTATATAGTTATTAATTATAGGATTATTTACAAGTAATTCAGTAGTCTTTACTATAATATGATATGAATATTAATCATTAATGAAGAAATTATTATATAATTATTCTATAATAAGATAAGAATTAGTTTAAAAATTTTATTATAAATAATCATTAAAATTTATCATGTAAAAGTAACTTTTTGAGATTGAAGTTTAAGAATATAAACTTGCAATTCTTGAAAAGTTACCTTTTATTTATTATAAATAAAGTAATTTTTAAGCAAATAAATCTTTAAAGTTATAAATTTTATTAATAATATATACCTTTAATAGTATTTATTTTATTTGTTAATAAGCGTATTTATATAAATAAAATCTTTGAAGTTGTAAATTTTAGTAGAATAAAGACTTAATCCCCTTTATTGATATTCTTATTTAATTATTATATTAGTATAGTATTTTTAATTAGTTTAAATTATTTTAAGAAGTTTTAGAAATTAAGTCAGTAAAGTCTTCATACCTCCTAACTTAAAAACTTAAGTTGTAAAAGAATACCATAATAAGATTTTGAAAAAGAACACATGATGCTCTTTCTTGATCTTTAATTTAGGAATTTAAATAAAAGACTCTTCTAAACGAACTTGAATTTAAGCTAAACTCAGCTGTTGCTTAATCAGTTAAGTGTTTCAGTTTGCCTAACTGATAATTCAATAACACTAAGAATATTTAGATGATTATATTAGAAAAGAAGGATTTAGTCAAAGTGAGTTAGTATTATTAATATTTCAATAAATTAATCAATACTGGGATATAGTAAATTCTTCTTCTTTAATAACTACAATATTAGATCTATACACAAAGTTTATTTTATTTGCTATTAAAGAAGAATTAACTAAAACAATTAATGCTATAAAAAATTGTTTAACTGAGTATTATACATCACAATCTTAATTTATAATTAATTATAATAATGATAAAGTAATGAGTATTTGTGAATTAATTAAAATAGAAAAGATTAAATAATAATATTACTAGAACATCATTTGAAATTTTTAAGAAACTTGACTGATACCTTGCCTTACCATGTGATAATAATAGGACTCTGAACAATATATGTATATATTAGATTTGAGATTGCTTATTAAACATAAAAAATTTTTGATTAAGTTACCTAAAATTTTACGTAATAAATAACAAAATTTGAATATAGTCAAATATGTATTTACGTAGTAAAATAAAAATCATCAAACTCAGTAATTAGTTTGCGTAATAGAAACATATTTTTGGAAATATATGTGATGTCAAATATAATCCAAAAAAGATAATTATATCTCTTAAATTAAGATACATAAATAAAAATCAATACGTAATTTTTAAATTAATTTAATATGTGATAGTATAACAAATTTTGATCTATTTTTATATGTGATTGTGTAATAATAATATAAGTAGAGCTTCGAATAAGTCAGTTCAGATCAGGTCAATTAAGTTACCTGAACTGAGAGGATTAGGTCAGGTCAAACAAAAATCTGATCTGATTTAAATTTTCATTTAACCTAACCTAATTTAATCGACCTAATCTAACCTAATTTGATCAAATTATTTAAATTATTTAATAAACAATATATTATATTTGATTCAATTTAAAA
>CAJVPP010003819.1:0-10661 GCA_910592005.1 Funneliformis mosseae | reverse complement strand
GAGCATTATATGAAAAGTTATTTTTATTTAAATATTTTCATTTAGGTGATGCGTTATTTTTGATCGCCACTGTACATGATCAAGTCAAATTATTTTACTGAATTTATCAAATCCATGATATTTTCCAACCTTTTCATAATATTTATAAGATATAATCTCGTATACAGTATATTGCTAGGCTCTTCATACGTAATTTCGTTTAATCTTGAATCATCAGCAGGTAAATGACTTAAACCATATAATAATTTCTTCTTATCTTTCATATTATCCTCAAGTGAAATTATTCGTTTAGTAACATTACTTAGGAATTTTCTGTTTTGTGCGTCCATAACGTATTTTGTTAATTATCTTAGACATTTTTTTACATTTGTTGTTAATGCCGGAAGGATTTTAATTGATGTCCATTTTCTCTCGAATATGCCTTCGCTTTCATGATAAACTTCCATACCCATGTGCATATCCATAGTTTCCTTAGTAAATACATGTCCACAAGAAAGAACAATCATTCTTTTCTTCTTCCAATTCACCTTACTAAATAAAATCTTCTTAATTGCATCCGATTCTGTTTTAAAAACAAATTATTCAGAAATAGAGATAACAATAATTGTCTGAAGCGTAGTAGAGAAATATTATGTAAACTCAAGACCAGTCTGTCACTATGTGAAAATGACCAATCAAATTTTGGGATCAAGTGTAACAATCAATATTTCATGATCAGATGATAATAATAAAAATCAGTATTACTTAAATCATACAAAATTAGTGTATAGAGTTTTTTTTCTGATATTAAATGATTGATGCAAACGCTTTGGACGCACAACGGTTTCTGTTCCCTAATAATATAATAAAAAAAAAACCCAACCTATAAAATTAAAATACCTTGTCTTTTAACATGTTCTGGGGCACAAATAATGCAAAAATCTTTTGATGGGCATATTTCGTCACAAACTCCAGAACAATCATGTCCACATTTCAACTATTTGTTACAAGGCAATCTATAATAAGGAACTCCACAACTTAATTTACATCTTCGTGTTTGAATGTTACTGTACATTTAGCACACACATGGTGGACATTCGCTCCCTTCATGACAATACTTTTAATATTTATGTCCACAAAATAACAATCTATTACAATATTCTTTACAATTGCCATGATTTGTTCTTATAATAGGGAAGATTCTATCATTCACTTTGTTTTCATCTCGTGGTTTAAAAAGCTTTTGACATATAAAACATTGATTTAATCATTTATGTTTACATTCTAAAACTTTTCCGCATATATTATCACATTTAACGTTTTCAACAGACTTATAACACTACAAATTCAAATAAAATTTAATTATTATAAAAATTTAAATAATTAATGATTAAGAAAAAAAAAACTTACGCAAATGATTTTTGATTATTCACAACTGATTAATCGTGTTTGGACTGGAGTTTTACATCTGAGAACATCTTTTGATTTTGCCAACATGTTGCATTCTTAATCACGTGACCACAACCAGGTAAAATAATATCACCAATGGGAAAATTACATTGTCCGCAATCTTCATAACAAATCTTTGGACATGGATGATAACATACTGGATGTGATCTCGGGCAGGGTTTAAGACATTTGGTTCCAAGATGTTGAGGATCATCTGTATGACACAAAATAGTACACGCGTGTCTACAGGAAAGTTTTGCATGACATAACTGAAATGAAATTTAGCACAAAATAATAAATTATATAAAATGATAAGAAAATATTCAACTTTCTAAAATATTCATCCCCCTTTCGGACTGATCAATTCAAATTGTTCGGGTTCGACAATTACATTCTTGCATTCAGGATGCTTATTACATTCAATTGGCATACCAAAACCAATTTGTGGAAGATTTCGCTTTCGTAGTATATTAATTATTGAAGCCCACATATCGTTGGATCTTGTTTCCATTAATTCAGTATTAACAATAAGATACATGCCTTCCCGTGCACGTGACAATAATACATTAATTCGATTCGTGCTTTTTAAGAATCCAAGGGAGAAACTACGAACTAAAGAAATAATGACTATGTTTGCTTCTTCACCTTGGTAATTATCAATAGTTCTTAAAAGTAACTTGTTGATATGATGAAACAGTCACATTCTCAATATTTAACTCGTCATTATTACCAGCTTTTTGTTCTTCCATTTCAGCCAGATTTTGTTCATCCCTTTCATCCAAGACTACATCAAATAATTCAGGTAAAGCTTCTCTGATTCTTCCAGATAGAGGGTAAATACTTGTTATTCCATACGTAGTGAAGGATAGCTAGGTTATTCACGAGTTACATATATAAATCACATGCGCGTAAGTGCATGTGATTATCATATTAACTCTGAATAATCTAAGTAATCCGTAACGAAGTATGGAATAACAGGCTTATCTCATTGTGTATGACGTATACACCGATGGATTTTTTGTCCATATACATTTTCTTTTTTTTCTGAAGATAATTTTTAGGTTTATTACATGTCTAAAGAAGTTAAATGGCGTAAATTACGAAACAGGATCTGTGCATAACTATTATAAATGAAGAATCAATTAAACCTTGTAAAAATGTAACATATAAAAAAAAAGATACAATATTTATATTTATGTTCTTCAGTTTAATTTATATTACAAGCTAAGAAACGGCAAGCATTTCTAATTTACGCGCGAAAAAAAGAAAAAGTTCAAATTGAATATACATGTATAGAACAATTCCAAACACTGTTAAAAGATGTACATTTTCACATATTCATACTAGTATGGTGCAGGTTATCTATAAATAGAAATAAAATCGTCCAACTTCAAAATCCTAAGACTTTTGTTTTACATGATATAAAAAAAAAAATCTGTAATAATGATAGTATAGACAATAGAGAATAAAAGTTATGGTTTCAAATCTTTAGTTGATTAGAAAATTTTTGAGCCTTAGGCATTTGAAAATTGACGATTTTCTTATAAAATACTTAAATTTTAGACATGCAATTTATCATGTGACATCGATTTTGTCCAATAAAATGAATGCACTCGCATGAAATTTATAACACGATGATGATGATGGACTTTTTTTTTATTTTTTACCGTTAAATTTTAAACATTTCCAAGCATGCCTCAGCCTAACAAAAGAAAAGCCACATTGAAAAACACAAACTGGAATAAGAAAGGAAAATTTGGTACAGGATTTGAGTAAGTTTATAAATTGTTTAACTCATTTATAAGAAATGATAAGTTATTTAAATAAATTTATTTTTATTTTAAAATTGAGAGTGATACAGAAGTAGTTATGTTAGGAGAACAATTAAAAATGGAGTTAGATGATACTTTTAGTGAAAAGTATTGGGAAAATAATAAGGTGAATGATTGGAAAAATGATATCGATTTGGAGGAAGAATAAGATATACTGAATAGATTGTTGAAGATGGATTTTGGATTAAAATAGAGACCGAATACTAAATTAGAAAAGGAAAAATGTGGTCCTTATAAAGTAGATAAGATACCAAAGTCAACTTATTATGATAAATGGGGGCCTAATAGTTCGTGAACAGAAGTAGCAAAGGGAACCTGAAAATTAGAAAGTTTTTTTAGTCAGCAAGATGAATTGATGCAAGAAAGTCCTTAAGATATTTCATCAGATGAAAAAGAAGCCTCTATATATGTTTGGCTATCAGAAGATATGGTTTTAAATTTGGAAAAAAGATCTAAAAGAAACTTTAACAGAATGTTGGCAAAAGAATATGTTAAGAAAAGGGCTATATTTGAATATCTTATACAATTATTAAAAAGAGAGAAAAAATGAAGACAAGTATTATCAGAGAAAACATCAAAAGATTAGTAGAATTATTGATGATGAAGATATTGCTAAAATATGTTATAAATGGATTCGAGAAAATGAAAGTCATACAATTTTATATCAGTTTAAGAAGTTTGTTTAGAATATATTATTACTGAAAGTAGGTATTAATAAAAATGTGATTAGTATAAATACTGCAAGACGATAGTTAAATATGCTTAAATATTATTATCAACAATAAAAATAAGGAATATATTATGATGAATATGAGAGAGAGAAGATATTGTAAAATATCAAAAAGTATTTTTGTCAAAAATGGCTAAACTTGAAAAATATATGGCAATATATAAAGGAAATAATATGGAAAAAATTGCTTCTTTATTAACTTTAGAAGAGAAATAGCAAATATTAATAGTTCATAATAAATTTATTTTCTACTCAAATAATGAAAAATGTATGATATAAGCTAAATCAGGTGAGTTACCATTATGCAAAAAAGGCAACGAAAAATTAATTATGGTAAGCAAATTTTTAACTGAAGCTTATGAAAAACTTAAATGAACTGCTGAGTAAATTGAGAATTACCTTGATATTCCAAAAGAAGTACAAGTATATTTAAAACTGAGAAAAAATGATGAAGAATATTGGACAGCTAAACATCTTATCAAACAGGTTGAATATAAAGCCATTTTTATATTTGAAGTTTTATTTTCAAATTGTATTAGAATATTTACTTTTAATAATAATTCAAATCATTTTGCATTTACTTCTGATGCATTAATTGTAAAGAGGATGAATATCAAATCTAATGAAAATGTATCAAAAAAGCATAATACTTTTTAGAGTCTAAATAATGAAAGACAAATTATGAATTTTTTAAAGTTTTATTATAAATTGAATTTCATTGAACGCCATTAGAGAGCAGCAAAATGATATACACAAAATAATTGTGATTACACATAGAGTGATTACAAAAAATAGTTTTTTATATCTTAGATTCTGTAGATTTAATAACTATTTGTAGATTTGCAAGAAAAATATGACGATATATAGATTTATATAGGTATGGAATTACAGGTAAATTAGTAGAATATGCTTTTAAAAAATACAAATCACATAGAAAAATTCCTGAAAATGTATTAGAGAAATTAAATAAAATAAATTAATAAATTTCATTTATTTTTAATACAAAAAATTTAATAAATTAAACTCAATAAATTAATGATTTGATATTTAATCATGTGACAATTTTAATTCACGTGATTATTTTTAATTGGATAAATATCACGTGATAGGTCTGTGATCGGCAAAAAAAAATTCGGGTTGTTTGCCTTTTAGATGACCTACACCATAAGTTGAATATATAACATGTATTTCTTAATTGTTGTATTAATACAAATATATCATGTGGAGTAATTGACAAAAAAATCCATCGGTTTATACATAATACCGATGGGATAATCACAGTTATATCATTTAAAATTTTTTACCATCTCCACTACCATCTTGACCTCATAAATACAAAAACGATTTTTTTATTCTGATTTAAATCGATCTGAAAATCAAACAAATTCTCCTTTACAGTTTATAAATAATTTTATCCATATGGCATCATAACTATTAATTATTAAATCAACGAATTTCCGAGTAGAAAGCCAGGCAAAGCTACACAGGTTATTGAAGAAGCCGGAAAATGCTAGCGATCACCTTGAAAGTACTATTGCAAACATCCAAACCTTTAATTAAACTTCCTAATCCTATCATGGACCGCTAAATTTTGCCGCGCCTCATTAGTCGCATTACTGCGTCGATTATCTTGAAAATTATACACGAAAATTTTATCAACTTTGTAACTTATTTATTAATGTAGGAAGGCGCAATTTTAGTATTAGTTTATAAAAAGAAGTGTAACTTAAGGATTAGAATTAGAACTCTACGGTTTAATAAAAATACTATTTTACACTTTCAACCTTCTTTTTGTCCTCATATAGGTTTTGTTTACTACACATTGAATCATAATAAATCGTTTAAATTATTTCATTATTTTGTATCTTAGCTTTGATTTCGGTACAATTCCGTATTCAATCCTGAATTTATGTGGCATATGACCTCGCAAACGAAAAAGTATTTCTCATATTATCATATCCAATCACTTCGCCAAAAAGTCCAATATACGGTATGATAACCCTACTGACAATCCTATAGATGAAGCACAGGAAATCGAGAAATCTCTAGTTTCCCTGCCTCGAAAAACAAATATTTCTAAGAATCCGTGATTGGGAAAGGAAGGACCAATTATTACTGGATAATAATCTCTTCAAAATATTTTTTTTATCTATATGCACATGTTTCCTTTATATAAAAGCTAGGTTTCCGTTTGAAAATCAAATTGCGTGTCAAGTATTTGAAAGTTTTTTTAAAACGATATCAATGAAAGTGTGTTTTTTTTTAACAGAACATTGATATATAACATCATATGAATGTCGGATCTGTTGTGTGACAACATGTTTTGGTAATAAAATTGCATGCCTAACCCAAAAAAAATCAATTTTAAGGCTCCTTATTTAACAAACAATAACATCAACCATCTGACCGGAGATATATGTGACTCTCTCCGGAATTTTTTCTTAAAAAAGCCCACGAAATTTTTTTGATTTTTATTTTAATTTTTTTTTTTTTTCCTTTTTCTTTTCTTTGTTTTAAACCATAAAAAAAAATAATAATAATTATATTAAATTATGGCCTCACCAAATGCAATAATTCTTGCAGCTGCCATGTCGGCGGTATCAAAAAATCAAGTTATAACCCTTCAAGATTATATAAATCGTAAATCAGGAAACGTTACATACAAAGAATTGGACACGGACGCACTACATCAATCTCATTTAGTTGGTGGGCCAGTTCCAAATAACGATAATACTCAAAATTTACCACAAGGAAGTCCTGACAATGGTGATGAAATGATCATCTCGATTAAACCTTTGAGCGGCAAAGCCTTCAAGATAAAAGTGAAACCGACAACCACCATTTATCAAGTTAAACAAAAAGTTCAAGATGAACAAGGAATACTTCCCGAATCGCAACGTCTTTTATTTCAAGGGTATTTATTAGATGATGGCAGGAGTGTGATTAGTTACGAGATTCTAGAGAATGCGGAGGTATTTCTGATCTTGAGACAAAGAGGTGGTGATGAAATTTTTTATATTCATTCGGATCATCTCGACCCTCCATTTGATTTTGATTTTACTGAAATACGTGACAAAGGTAAAACGTATATGAGAGGTGGAATTGAATATAAGCGACCTTACGGTTGGAAACGTATCGCACTTAAAGTACTCAATAAGTATGGTGACAATGTTTGGCTTGGAATGCGTTCTAAACGTGGTGGTACTGATTCTGTTCAAAATGAATGGCCCGTATCATATCATGGAACTTCTCGTCATAATAATAATACAATTGCCGAAGATGGTTTTAATTATGGTAGAAATAGAAATTTTAATTTCTCTCATGGAATTTATTCCATTCCTGATGTAAATGTTGCCATCAAGTATGCAACTAAATTTGTTCATAATGGTCAGAATTACGCCGTTTTATTTCAAAATCGTGTGAATCCTAATACTTTGCAAAGAATTACCGCTCAAGAAACTGGTTCTGGTGAATATTGGATTTCTCCTAATGGTGGTGATGTTAGATCTTATGGAATTTGTATTAAGAAAATTTAGATTTTCTATACAACAAATTTTTGATTCATGATGATTATGATGTTTTTTTTTTTTTTTTAACATTTTGTCATTTCATTATTTTTTTTCTTTCTAAAAATAAAAGATTTTTTTTTAAAAAAAAAAAAAAAATTAAGAACGTGAAAAATAATTCGCGTTTAAACAAGAAGTTGGTTAATTAACAGAAATAAGAAGGGACAAAAAAATTGTTACGTATGGAGATGCAAAAATTCTCACTTGGACCAGTGAAACAGGCTATATAGAGGGGAGAGTGAAAGTTGTAGTGCTGTAAACTTGTGCGAAACATGATTGAACATTCTTATAAAATGTTAAGCATGGTATTAGTCATAATAATTAATGTATATCCCGTCTTCTTGGTTCATATACAACTTTAGGTTAGAGAATTCCTAAAATGACGCAATGAAAAATATATTTATCTTTTTTTTTTTTTTTTTTTTTTTTTTTTAATAAAAAAAAAAAAAGCAAGCGCCAGTATGATTTGGCGATTTGTTATTATTTTTATTCACAAATTTGCGAAAATTAATAAATTTACAAATTAACTTTACTTGGGAATGAATATAAAGGATATTTCTTTTGGGTTATCTCGAACGTCTCATAAATCCAAGAAATCATAACAACGAATAATAAATAAAAGTGATAACGTTGTTGTTGAGACATTTTCTGGTACACTTTTATTTTTAATGGCAAAGATTTCCCATAAAACATTGCATTTTGATTACAACTCTAATAACGAACAAAAGAATTACTAGAAAATAAGTTTGTCATATTAAACCTCATAATATCAACCATTTGAAAGTTCAAAAAAGATACGGTATAAATCTTTTTCTGTTGCTAAAATAAACATCCCATTCTTTATCGAAATGCCTTTTCATCATTTCTTCTTCGCAAGTAATTCGTTTATAATGCATAACACCCGCAAAGATTATTTGAAACGCGAAAAGCCACCAACTTAATAAGATATCACTCCAGTAAGATGACAAATAAATAGGAGCATAATTAGAACATAATTGATAATATAACAAATAAAGATTAATCGACATCAACGCGGTACCCGTATACTGTTGTTAAGTTCAAAGTGTTTTAGCGAATTGAATGGGTTACTCTTTTTTTTTTTTTAAAAAAAAAAAAGAGAAATATACTTACTGAAGGATGAATTAATAAAGAATATGGACCTGTAGTGACTAATTTATGTTCTTTTTTAATGGTAACAAAGGAAAAGTATTCCTTTAAAGAATCAAAGCACCATAATCGTAATAAAGCTCCCTCCAATACTACACAAGAAGCAAACGATTTCCAATAAACTCCAATCGGAAAATTGATTTAAAATTGGAATCGAACCAACATCTTGTTGATACATTATATAAATATAAAGCGATGATAGAGTTACACTGAAAAAAACGAAAAATCCGGGAAATATAAATTCCAGGTAACCCTTCTGATAAAAATTTCTTGGTATCTAATTTGTTCAAATGTGATTTTGGAGGGAATAATGCTCTAAGGATCATATAATTTTGAATAATGAGTGAAATGACCTTTGTATACATCTTGGAATTTATTTAATAAGCAACTATTCGTTGGGGAAATTTTTAAATTTTTAAAAACAAAAATACAACACTTTTAAGTGTACACGATAGACGTGCCACTTTTGAGGTACTTTCATCATTTTTCACGTGACTTTATATAGTATTTACCATTTAAATAAAGAATCATCTTTTTTTTTTTTACAAAAATGGATACGTCATTGTGAGATTATCGAAGGGTTCTAATTATCAAATTTATTTTCGAAAAATTTTGCAATCATGTAGTATAACTTTTGGTAGAAATTTTTGAGGAGGGTGATTTGGATTTAAATCAATATTGACAAGGATTCTTCCAAATTTATCAAGAGTAGCATTAATTTATATATGGTTAACAATCTCAGGAGTTAAAGAATTTTGGATGATGGACGCAGTTCGCTTTCAAGAAAATGTTAAATTTATAATAATCAATAAATTAAAATTTACTATAAAATTTTATTTGCATTTTTTGACATGCAGATTATCGGACGTGTCAAATTATTTAATTATTTTTCTAGCACCTTTTATATTACCGCAGTTCTTCTTTGATGCCTATAAAGCGACCTTCAAGCATCTGGCGAAGTAGTAATAACCCGCGCCAATCTGATGTAATTAAAAATTACGAAACAGGTCGAGGAAAAGATTCGAAAATTTGAGTCACATTTCGAGATTTTCCGGCAGCATGGTGATTGGTTAGGATTTCTTGAAACAACAAAGAAGAATTCTATATTTACGAGGTCCTGCAAAAAAGACTTTCAGTTTTATTAAGCAATTTAGGAGCAGAAGTTACTGTCTTTTTCGCTATATAAAACCGTAGAGGGGCTAAAAGATTTATTACGTGAATATAAAGTCAAAGTGACAACATTACTAGTATAAAACAATTCAATCCAAGTAAGTTTTGCTACAAGTAGCTACAGGGTGGTTGCAATCTTTTTCTGTTTATGAGTTTTATACGCAGAAATTACATTACGACTTGCAACTCGATTAAAATTTCGGGATGGAATAGATCTCACGAAAAGGGAACCATGAAAATTTATGGGATAATATAAAACGAATAATTAGCATAATTGCGGGATTATTAAAAGATCGAGTAATGGGCATGTGATAAACCCGAAAGCAAAAGGCATCGTGTGTAAGAAATATAAAAAAATAGACAGCTAATTCTGTTTCATGTTTTTATCCTGTATTTATCGAACCTGATCTGTGCGCGTTGTGTCATTATTAAAGAATTTTAGCCAGAAGACTATACAAATATGGGACCTGAGGGTAAACTGCCGGAAAAATCAAATTTACTTTATATATGCTAAATATGACGTCTAGGTCAAAATATGTTCAGATTTAACATTAACTCATTTTTTTATTTTTTCCGGCCCCTTCTATTGCAAAAGGTCCCATATATCAAGATTTATTTTTATATAGTGTCACGTGTATAAAAATGCGTGAGTGGTTATGGAAAAAGTAAAAATGGAAATGTTTCCAAATTATACGGATGGATTGTAACACATCATTAATAATCAATACTAAGCTTTGCTAGGCATGATTACCAATTCCTACATATGCA
>CAJVPP010003818.1:0-10665 GCA_910592005.1 Funneliformis mosseae | reverse complement strand
ATTCGTTAACGCTATAACGAATTATTCGTTATACATTCCGCATAATTCGTTATAGCGTTAACGAAGATTCTTATAACAAAGTCCTGATCGGCTGGATCAGCAACTTTGTTATATTGAGGTGTGACTGTATTAGTCAAATACTTGATCTATACTGCAAATTACTTAATGTATTACAGTGTGATAAGGCACAGCTGTTTCAAGTTATACATAGCATGGGTTATTTGATTTAATTTTGGTTAAATTATTTGGATACTGCATTAACTTTAAGAATGATTGATCGGCTGAAAAAACGATGGAAGGAGTAGGAACAACCTCTTCTATTACTATCTTATTTACTACATCCTAAATATAGGATAGAACAATTTAACAATTCAGTTTCTAATGTTAATTATTCAGAATTTGGAAAATGGCTTATGTATTACTATTGTGCATGGTCTGGAAAGAAATCAAAATGTATTCTCAATGAATTTAATAATTTTCGCCTAGCTCAATATCTATTTGACCTTAATACATATAGATAATTTAATAATAATATTTGGTATTATTGGTGTTTTATTAGTGTTTTTACAAATGAGTTGGGATTTGTAGCTTGTAGGATTTTTGGGATCTGTGTAAATGCCACTTCTGTTGAGAGATTGTGAAGCTGTATGGGATTTTTACAATCCAAACGTCATAATCGATTGATGGTATGTATAAATATGATATTTTAATTAATTTATTATATTTTTATATATAAGTATTCTTAATTTCCTTATTATTATATTATATAGTCAGCCAAAGCTCTTTCAATAAGTAAACTGAGAGCTGAAATTACATATAACTATTGTCTTCATAATAATTCATTATTTACTGAATCTATTACTGAACCTATTAACACTAATGATACTAATCAAGATCCCGTCAATCTTAATGATTTAGTATCAGCAGAAGAGAATTATTCCAAAGAATCAGATGATGAAGAAGCTGATAAACCTCAATTAAAAAATGAATTTGATGAATATCTTCAGGATTAGGTAGAAATATTAGAGGAAGAGAAAAATGCTGAATTTGATGAAGATTCTGATGAGAATAGCGAAGACAATAATATGGTAAATGTACATAATATTACTCATCCCGCTATTGATACTAGTGCTAAATGGGCATTGAAAACTCTTTTCAAAGATAATATAAATTCGCCATTTTAATAAAAAATTATTTTGAAATTGAATTTGAAATGCAAAAATAAAGCTTTACCATTTTGTCAATTTTATCTGAATATGATTAAGTTTTTTATTTAATTTTATAAAAACTAAATTGTAAAATGTAAAATTTAATTATTTATGAACGTAAATTATTTTTTATCAGAAAATTTAATTTAGTATCACGTGACTATATTTTCTGACAAAATGACTGGGACATGAAAATTTCTGGATACAGACACAGACAGTCCCGTTTCAAACGTCCAAAGTTCATGTCTGTGTCTTATGACAACACTGGCATTACATATATAAATTTTGTAAAAATTTTATTAATAAATTGTTAAATAATAAACGTCGAAATCAGCTATAATTTTAAATGATCAATAAATGATCAGCAAGTGGTCAGATATTTTTTGGAGGGGAGTGTATATATTAGAAGTTATGTATATATAAGAACAAAAATTTTTCACTATTAAGCTTATTACTGATAGATAACAAGAAGCAAAATGTCTATTATTGATAATAGCAATATTATAAGTCTTAACCTTTATTTTTATAATAGTCAAAATAGACATGTAATTTTTGTGATTGAAATTTTTAAGAATAACCTTGTCTTTGTTATTGTAGATAAAGTTAGAAGCATATTAGTGCCTCATTTTTCAGTCTATTCTTATAACTTTCATTTTTAACAAATTTATCTAACCAGTATATAAAGAAGACATATTCAACTAAAGAATATGATTTCTGTTTATTTTTCTGAGAATTTGAATGAAAATATGATTCATATTTTTATCTATTCTCCTTTTTTCTAAATAATAATTTTTATGTTATAGTTACTTCAGTAACGATTTATTTATAAATAAAATATTATTATATCTTATCATAAATCTTGATAAATATCACATATAATGATATTATAATTACCTGAAAATTCTGTACTATATTTTAATTGCATATATATTAGGTAAATGCATTATAAATTAATATATCATTTCTCTCTAAAGCATCAAAAACTAAAAATACTTTTATATCCATAGACTAGCTTTATCTATAACTGCAGTCAAATGCATATTTTTTTCACAAGTACAAATATAAACACACATATATAAACGCTATGTCTTTATAAGCTTCTTCATCTGCTTTACCTACCTTAATAACAGAAGAAATTTTTTACTAAAATAATGTCAGACATTATTAAGGATTTTGATACAGAGGAGTTTATCAATTATTTGAGAAGGAAAAACTTAAAACTCAATAAAAATAATATTAAAATTTTTTGTAAGAGAAAATTTCTGATTTTACTTTTCTCAAGTTAATTAACTTCTGCAGTATTGATCTCATATTAGGTCTAGCAATAGTTCTCGTAGAATTCATTAAAGATCTTGATCAAAAAATAAGAAACTATTTCTTGCTTAAACTCTCAATAACTTGAAGAAAATATTATGTAAAAATAAGGTCAATAAGAAAAATATAATAAACATCAAGCAGTTTTCTCCTAGTAGATAATTAATTAATTTTTAAATTGACTAGATAGCTATATTAATTTTATTTTTCTCTAAAGTCTTCGAGAAGATTAGTGATAATGATAAAGTATTTGAACATTGTATAGAGGATATTATCTTAAAATTTTTAAATATAAAAACTATGACTGATGCTAATGAAGCGATATATTATGAATTTATTTTAGCTATATTACATGCATTAATTGCCATCGTTAAGAAACTCATTTCTCAAGATATATTTATAGTTTTGTATAAAATGTTTCCAGTGAAGATGCAACAGGTAGAGTAGACTATGCAATCAAAAGTTTGAAAGACCTCCTCTATATTACTGAAGGAAAGCCATGTAATATTAAGATTAAATATATATAAATGCATCTACTATATAGATCTGTATTTTTAGAAGATTCAATATTAATACATTTTATTTTTCTTAAAATCTAACTCAACTTGAAAATGTATTCTAGATAAATAAGAAGAAGTGAATTGCAGATTAAGCTTTTGGGAATGACTATTTTGATTATATATATGATATTGTGACTACAGGCATAGAGTGGCATTTTATTATATATATTCCTGATAGTATATATTTTACGAATGAAAGCAAATATGAAATTAATTTCATAAAGTCCATTATTATTAAAGAAAATTTAAACTTATTTTAAAGTAACATAAAAAGGGTAATCAGCATAATTGTAAGGTTATTAAAGAATTAGGTTAGTGTAGATAGTTTTTCAGCTAGTAAGAGGGCTAGGATCAAAAAAATTATTAAAAAATAATATGTATTATGGTCTAAGTTCTGAACTTTATATTTATTTTTGCACTTATTAATAAAAATTTTTTTTTGCCAATTTTCTGAGATGGCCTGTTTCGCAAAGTTTTTATTTAAATGTTTATGTATAATATATTAATTATATAGATCATACTATCTGAGCTTGAATTATTAAAATAGTATATCATTGAACTTGAGGCTGAAAACATAGATCTTAGAAGAAAGATCTCAGTATCTGATGTTGAAATAGCTGAATTTAAACATAAGAATATCAAGTTTCTAAGAGTGAATGAAAAATATAATGAAAGACGTGATGTCAGGATAAAGAAATTGGAGTAGAAAAATGCAGAGCTTGAGACTAGGCTTGTAATAGTAGAAAAGAATTCTATAATAGTGGATGAGCAACTACAAAATAATAAGAAAGCAATATCAAAAGTATTATCAGAAATATTAGTACCTAATAATAACACAGACATCAAGTCATCAAAAAATAAAAAAATGGATTCTTTCTTAGATGAAGAGATTTATGAGCTTAAAACTAAAGTAGCAAAATTAAGACATGATATTAATAAACTTAAAAAAGAATCAGAATCTAAGAAAAATTGCAAATTTTAAACTAGATGCATTCAGATAGCTAAGGAAATTTTTAGGAATCTATAGTCAAATATCATCCTCCCTTCTTGAATGGATTAGAACTTGATGCTTTCTTTCAAAAATATTGAATTGCATTGGAGATACAAGAGGCTCAGCATCAGTTTCATAGTACTAGCTGGTATAAAGATGTCAAAAAACTCGTTTAATCGTGATTAGTAAAAAAGATGCATTTGTTTAAACAATGGAATTTTCCTTATTGAGGTATGGTATGACCAAAACCCGGAAATTGTTATTTCTAATAGGATACAAAAATCAAAGAGTTTGTATGTCTAGCATCCAAAAGTTTCGATATCCTATAGTCAATACATCATACATGCAATTCTACATTTATATTGCAGATAAATATCATAAGATTAATATTTTTAAGGTCTGTAGCTTACATCAGTTTCTTATTTTTTCCGTACCTCACCCCTAATCCATTATGAGAACTGGTGCATGCAGAAAACCTCGAATCTTTTCCAATTTTCTATCTGTCCAGAGCTTTTATGTTTGTTCTGTTTTCAAGCATGTACTGTACATGGCTCATGATATTAATTATGTCTAGAAGATTCGATTGATGGCACGTGGTCATGATTAGATCATCAGTCACGCCATTTACAGGTTTAAAAAAACGTGTTAAAAAAATTTTCTTTCCTAGTCATCGTTTTTTTCCTCCAATACATTCAATACATTCGATAAAATGTCATCAGTTCTCAACTCGGAAACTCTTAAATAGCTTCATCACGCAGGTAATTTTCTGAACTTCACTTTTGTAGTTACTGCTAGCAGGAAGAAACTTAAGTCTCCCTCCATAGATTACTGGGAACGCGAACCAGGCGCGTGGGGAAGCGTGAGTGACTGGGATATCTACTATATTAATAATGTACCTGGAGTTTCCAAAGCGCAAGCGCATAGTTCTCTTGGGCTTGAACTGGACATTATTCTTAAAGCACTTCCGCCAAAAAGCCGGGCTTATTATAAGGCAGAGGATTTGAATAAATCTTTAAAGGTAGTATTTTCTTTTTTTTTCTAGCTAGAATGATTCTCAGTCATGTCACAATGTCAAGAACAATGATACCTGTCCCCTGCAATTATGTTGAGCGATCTTGTCGCGCAAGGCAAATGTCCTTTGTCTGAAGTGGGAAGTATGTTGCATCTGGGACCTTCAGTCCATCTGTTACATAATATTATGCTTGATAGTTAGTTCCGTTGGCATTGTTTATAACCGAGTCCTGCAATTAGGTTGAGCGAACTTATCGCACAAGGCAATAATGTTTTTTTTTGCTTGAGGTGGCTGATAGCAAAAATTGCTTTTTTTGCTTGAGGTGGCTGATAGCAAAAATTGCTTTTTTTGCTTGAATTACAGTCTGCCAACTACTCATCGCCTATAATAAGATTATTCGTAGTATTTACTATATTTTTCTCTTTAAAGAACTCCAAAAAAAGGGAAGCTAGCTGTTGAGAATAGAATTCATCGAGTATGTAACATATTTGATTTTATCTATATATCAAAACCCGGATGTAATATTTCTTCAATTGGATGCAATTAGTTTGAGATTTTGACTACCGGAATACGTGCAGCGACCGGAGCAGTAAGGGCCGAATTTCCACGTATGTTAAACTTCTAAATTATATTTAGACATCGTTATTAATTTACACTTCTATAAATATACTAAATAATAGCTTTGAAGCGGAAGCTTAATAAGCCTCATTCTCCAGATATTAATGATGGTGATGAAAAACTGACCAAAAAAATAAGAGCGGAAGACGAAGATCAGGAAACAATCGATTATGGGAGAATTTATCGGATAGTATATGAATGTCCAACATACACTTAGTTTCCTCTGGGGCCTATTTCAAAAAAATATTTTTTTCATCAGGTAATAACGTACAACACGCATCACAGTCTTCTGCCGAAGATGAATTAGCCAGGGGAATTGAAAGAAAGATACCGCGAAATTAATAGACATTTTACGAAAACAAGACAACTTATTCTTGAACGAAAAACATTTCAACATTTTACAAAATCAAGAAATTGTCGGTCGTGACTTCATAAAAATGGATAAACAAGACTTTAAGGAGTGTGGGTTAGAGACAGGACCGTCGATGAGACTTGCGGAGTTTGCTAGGATGCTTAACAATAAGAGTAAGTAACCATATTGTAATATGGTTTGGGAATATTTATTAATAGTGTTTTTTGGAGCACTAATAGCTTATTATATATTCTGGTGATGTAGGTGAAAATTTGTGTAAAATATCTACAGTAGAAACCTCTTCAGCCATTACCGATTTTGATCTAAATAAGTTTCGAAAAGAATTCATTGAAGACCTTAGTGGGATCCTTGGTGATGAACTCCAAAATATCAAGAGGGACATGGAAA
The DNA here is from genome assembly GCA_910592005.1 of Funneliformis mosseae. Classification (NCBI taxonomy): domain Eukaryota; kingdom Fungi; phylum Glomeromycota; class Glomeromycetes; order Glomerales; family Glomeraceae; genus Funneliformis; species Funneliformis mosseae. The sequence continues at coordinate 4,202 of CAJVPP010003818.1, read as the reverse complement.
AAATTAAGTGTCAGAAAAAATGGTAACGCAGGAAAACATCTTGAAGAGGAGGAGTGATTTTGTGAATAATCATATGTCATATCATTTACGATACCTTAATATTGTTAGCTGAACCAAATATATATTACCAATTTGCTTATGTATCTATATTTCAACCATCTTATTTTTGTACTGCAAGCCATTGGAATAAATAAAGTATTTGTAGTTTGCTCGCATAATGATTAACATCATATAAATGTCTCAAAAAGTTCATTTGTAGTCAGATAGAATTTTATTGTACATGGTATGGTACGCAGGAGGGTAGACACGGCCAGAAAAATTTATATCTTTAGCGTGATATGGGAAGATTCGATTCGTCGTGTCAAGTCCTTTAAAATTGCCAAAAATTCAAATGAAAATTTCATAAATTATCTGTTTTAAATATAATTATAATCAATTTTTAGAAAGTTCGACTCGACATAAAAAAGTTATTTTTAGATAGATCATAATCGGCTTTAATTTGTGACTCAGGTTTATGCATAAAAAATTCATTATGTTAATCGTTCACTTATTACATTGTTTTGGAAATCAAATAAATCTATTTTTATTTTTATGCAGATCAATTTTTTTTTAAAAAAAAAGAAATATAAATAACATTAATTATTCTTATATTAAAATTTTCACTTTTAAAAAAATCTTCACTTTCATCGTTATTAGAAAAGATTAAAGATGACAGATATTGATTCCTCATTTCCGCCAGAAATGTCATTTGATAATTATAAACTTTTATCAAACTTAATATTAGTTTCATTTATATCTTTATCGTTTCGATCACCAAAGTCATTTTTACATCTAGCAACATTAATTACATTAACGATTTGTTTTATGATCCAACCTATATTATATAGAGGGAGATATCCAGCAAACGAACAAGCAAGTGTAGCAGGATTAGGGATAATACTCGGTTTTAAAATGTGTTTTTGGTTAAAAAAATTTGCATCATCTCATTCTATTGACGATTTTCAACCATTTTTCTATACGTTATTTTATTGGAGAAAAAATGTGACGAGTGGAAAAAAGGAAGATTTTCAACCCACAAATAAACAAATACTTCAAAACATTGTAGAAAGAAGTATTTATTTATTTATCAGATGGATCATTTTTGAAAGTTGTTTTAAAGTCATGGATATGTATTCGGATATAAATGAAATTCCTTCTTCACCTTATTTCTTTAGAATTCTTGATATGTTTAGAACTGGAGCATCACCTATTACGATGAAATCTTTATTACTTTGTTCCTTTTATATGGTACTTGTTTATTTATTAGTTAGCAAAAATTACGATACATTTCTTTTGATTTCGGGAATCATTTTACTTTTCTTGAACGTAATATTTCCTACGGTAAATGATAAAGAAAAGTCCTTCTTAAAGGGAAAAATCTTTTCCGTTAAAAGATGGTGTATTTCATTTTTATTTGATACGCGATATATATTTGATTCACCATGGTTATCTACATCACCAAGGGACCTTTGGAGTTTTAGATGGCACACATTATACAATGACATCTGGAAAGAATTGGCATATGTTCCATTGAAACATTATTTAACCGAGGATAATTCGCTTTCCGAAAATCGAAAGAATTTAGCACAAATCGGAGGAATCATGGGTGCATTTTTTCTGAGTGCCATATTACATGAATACTTAACATGGACAGAAATGAATGAATTAACGCTAGAACAATTTTACTTTTTTTTATTTCATGGCATAATATTTGTTATTTGGGAGCTCATATGTAAAAAAGAAAAAAATAACACACAGAGAGTTATTTTATTTTTAATTGTGTTTTTAAGTTTACCTTCCATCTCCGAACCCTTCCTCAGGTATAAGCAATGGCTGTTACCATCAACATTCACAAACATCAATAAGCGTCCTTAATTAGGAAGTAGTTCATTTGTAAATGGGAGGATTATTATAATTTCCAAATTTATAACAATCATATATTTTTAAAATTATTTCCAAATTTATAACAATCATAAATAAATAAAGAAGTATTTAAAAAGAAAGTAAGTTTCAACTTAAAATTTTTGAAAATGATTTCTTTACAAGACTTTGATCCACCGACAATTCCATTATGGGCTTATCACTCGTCAATCTTATCAACGCTTATAATATTTATATTATTCTCCGCTAAAAAACCATCGTCATATTTTCATTACGCATTCTTATGGATCGTAATGCTGGTTTTTGTATCGATTCCAGTGATTTACAGATCAAGATATAAAACACCAGATCAAAATATAGCCTTACCAGTAATAAGCATAACATTTAAAATGATTTTGTGGCTTAAAAATTGTTTGAGATCAAATATTAAAAAAGACAAACATGTCGAGTCGTTTGGTAGAACTTTATTTTATTGGAGGAAAAATGTTACGTTCGAACCGACACCCTCGGATATTCCAATAAAAGAACAAATTAATGAGAAACTTTTATTCCGATTTTTAATCATCATGTTCAAGTGGATTTTATTTGAATTGTCCTTTAAATTTGTTGATAAATTTGGTTATAATGTACCAAACGAAATTTATTTTTTAAGATTATTTAAATGGTTATTCATAAATGGAAATCCCCCGTTAACCATTATACAATTCGTTCATTGTTTGGTATCTTGTTTTTTGGTTTATGTTTATTTATCATTAAATTATGATATTGTACTTTTGATCTCTTCTTTGATTTTAAAATATCTTTCCAACAAAAATTCTTTAACGCAAAAGCAAATTACCATAAGAGGATGGTGTACTTCATTAATATTTCACACAAGGCACATATTTTATTATCCTTATTTTTCTATTTCACCAAGAGAACTTTGGAGTTTTCGTTGGCAAGGAGTATTCAATGAAACATTCAAGGAATTAGGTTATTCACCTGTTCGTTCGATTACAAAGAGTCATACGTTAGGCGTTTTGGCCGCTTTCACTATAAGTGGCATATTACATGAATATACTTTATTAATTCAGATGAACAAAATTTCCGGCGAACATATGTTGTTCTTTTTATTTCATGGATTCATGTTTTTACTATGGGAATCCATGTTCCATCCAACAAAAAATTCTTTAGTCATTTATAAAAAAGGATTAATGTGGATTATTTGGATGATTATTGCTTGTGCTAGTGTACCTTCTTTTGTAGAAGTTTTTACTAGACATAATCAGTACGTTATTCTTTCAGTTTTTACTGATTATCAAAAGAACAATACGAATGTAGTTTAATTTACATATAAAACGATTTCATTCATATTTATTTTATAATTATAAAGATCTGTAAAATTACATTTCAGTTTCATTTACTAAATAAACATCAATTTATTTTATTTTTAAAGAAATCTCTCTAATATTAACAGAAAATGTTTCGTAATTTCTTTCAATAAGATTATAAGTTTTCCTACTTAGAATTATTGAATTTGTTATCTTTGGTCACTTCAAAGTTATTTTTAAGATAGTAGGAAGTTGTCAAAGGATGCCTGAATTATTTCTAAACTTGTTGCTTGTTGTAAAGTCTTGAACTTTACCTTTTCTTTAATATATAGTTGTGATTGAATTGTATATGCAAATGGACAGTTTTTACTAATTTTCAAATTGCATGATGTATTAATATAAATCCTATATCTTCAATATCAACCAGATTATGTTCGTAAAAATTAATTGAGTGAAATGATAAACGATTTTTTTTTTGATCCTAGTACAATCTTAAGAAAATTTAAAAAATAATTTTCTGTTAATCTTCTTTCAGGATTTAATACTTTTCAAAAAATCCAAAAGCAAGCAATTCATTGAATCATTGGATCATATTTCACAGAAAGATTCTAAAGATAGTTTCCAATTCATTCTTATGATAAAATTATATCTTAACTTAAATACTAAATTTAGATAAGAATTATAATAATAATGATAAGGTAATTCAACTAAATATAGAAAGAAAATTTAATGTTTCTCAAATAATTAAATTATTTATATTGTTACAAATTTTATTATATCTAATATATTTTATAACTTTACTAAATCTAAATAAATAAGTTAATTATAATATATTATCTATTATTATCATAATTATTGTTAAAAAATACAGACCCTCACCAAAAGTCTCCGAACACTTTTTGGCTCAATATAAAACTTAAATTTTTTAAGTTTAATTAAAAAATATTTATTAATATATTTATTAAAGTACGA
>CAJVPP010003817.1:0-10668 GCA_910592005.1 Funneliformis mosseae | reverse complement strand
AAAAAATATCATAAAATTTATTATAAAATTATTAATTTTTTTAATAATTTACTTTAAAATATTTAAAAATAATTAAAAATAATTGTAATTAATAAATAAAATTGTTTGCAAATTTGCAGATAAAATAATTGAAGGGATAAATTTATTATGAAGAATAATTTTAATATTATTATTTTATGATTTGATAAAAAATTTTATTAGTTTGTAAACATATGAATTTTAAAAAATTATTATAATAAATTTTTTAAAACTTAATTTTAAAATTGAAATTATTTAAAAAACTTCTTAATAAACTTAAATTGTTTTCTAATATAGTTGATAATATATATATTAAATTATAATTTTCATATAATTATTACATTACTAAGATTAATAATTAATATTTTATTAAAAAATTATTATATATTTTTTTTAAGTTTATGGGCAAGTTTTTTAATAGATACTTTAAAAAAGTAGAAATAAAGAAAAATACTTTTATTAAAAAAATTTAAAACTTTGATATTAACAAATAATTATACAGTATACAGTTGACTCTGGTTATAATAAATCTGTATATACTAAATTCTTGTTATACTGAACTAAAGTTTCCAGAACTGATTTTTTTATAATCATTTATACTGAATATAATAAACTTTATTAATAAAATTCTGTATGCTAAATATTGAATTCATTATAATAGTCTGTATATATTAGCTATATATTTGCTATAACAAATATCACGTGATTAGTGATTAATTAAAATCATACGATCTTTTGATAATCTTTTTTTTATCTTATCTTTTTATCTATTTGTTTTAAAATGTCAACAAAGAAAAGAACCATTCTTATTGCAGTATAAAAATATAAGATTTGTGAAACAAAAGAAAAAGAATTAAACCTTTTTAATATATCTCTTACATAAAAATATAATATTAGAAATTTAACAGTTATTGACATTTTAAATGAAAAGGAGCGCTGGTTTGCAATTTCAGGAGACCAAGGAAAAATTAAAAAATTTCGTAATCCTAAATGACTTCAACTTGAAAATGCACTTAGTCTTTGGGTTGATAATACACTTAATAAAATAAGATATTGATGATAATATCTTAAAAACAAAAGTAGATTTTTTTGCTAGACAGTTTTCTATAGAAAATTTTCATCAATTAGAAGGATGGTTAATTGGCTTTAAAAAAAGACATAGATTGTATTAATTTCAAAAGTAAGGTAAAGTTTTAAGTACTTTTTCTGCTAAATCAATAGAAAATGATCATATTACTTTACAACAATTTCTTAAACACTATGACCCTAAAGATATTTGGAATAGAGATGAAACTAGTCTTTTTGGAAAATGTAATCTTCTAAAGTTTTGGCACATAGCCCTATATCTGATTATAAAAAAGAAAAATTTTGCATCACTATATTTTGCACAATAAATGTAACAGGAACTGAAAAAATGACTTTTATTTTTATTCACAAATACAAAATCTCTCGTCTTATAAAAAATCTTAATTACAAAAACCTTTCTGTTTATTACTTTTAGAATAAAAAATCTTGGATGCAAATTAGTATTTTTAACAAAGTTATTCTTAAGTTTAATGAAAAAATGAGGTAAAAAGGGCGTAAGATTGTTCGTTATTTGATAATGCACTGGTATATCTTATTTTAGATGAAACTCAAGAAAATTAGATAGCATTGTGATAAAATTTCTTCTATCAAATACTACTACTGTTCTTTAACTATATGATGCAAGAATTATCCATTTATTTAAATGTCATTATAAACGTCTTTTTGTTCAAAATTGAATAAATATATATAATAATGTGCAAGATGATATTGTGGAAGAGCTTACTAATTATAATATCTATGATGCTTTACAAAATTCAGCTGAAGTATGATCTATGGTATCACCTCAAACAATCTCAAACTGCTGGAAAAAAACAGGAATCCTTCCACTAAATAATGAAGATGAAGATGTGTTTGAAGATGATTTTATTTTTGATGAAGATATGTAAGTATTTAACATTAATATCAAATACAATGTGAATGATTTTAATAATTATGTTTTCTTTTAGTTTTAATGAAGATGATGAAGAACTTGAAAGGTTAATTTCCCTTCTTCCAAAAGGTGATCTTAATGCATGAGAATATATTCACATTGAAGATAAAGCAGCTTACTGATGATGAAATAATTGATGCTATATTAAATGTAGATAGGGAAGAGGAACATGTAATGGACGAAATTGAATTTGTGCCAGTATTAGAAAAAGTTAGTCCAGTAGAAGCAGAAAATGCTGTAGATAAAATTATAAGATTTTTATATGAGCAAGAGGCGGAATTTGGGGAAGTAAGCAATGAATTAAAAAATTTAAAAGGGTTACATAGACGAATTAAGGTTTTAGTTGGAAATAATCTTAAGCAAGGCAATATTCAAGATTATTTTAATGATAATATCTAATGTAATAATGTAATAGCAATTTACTAAAAAATAATGTTAAATAATAAAACTTGATAATCATGTGCTTGTAATTTTATTGGCTAATTTTTTATACCGAACTATAACATAAATATTATATATATAATTTATTTATAAACTATTTCAAAATCAATTTTTACCTTTAAACTATAAGATTATTCAGAACATCCTTAGTACGAAAAGCAAAATACTATAAATATCTGAATCAAGTTTTTTTTTAATATTATAGTCTATAATTTTTTGTTTGTGTAAACATCAGTGATTTAATCGAAACCAAAAAATAAAAATTTGTGATTAGTTGATGTCACCTTTTCAAAGATATAAATTGAAAGAATTTTTATACATCAAGAACCAATTAAAATCACTCGACATTGGAAACAAAAAAAAAAAAAAAAAGTAGATTTTGTGTTTCAAAAGTATTAGTGTACAGTAATTTTGCAATTAGATGTTTCGTTCAATTGTTGTCATAAACCAATCAAAAATTTATATTTTCTTTGACCTTATTATAGTAAAACTCAACCAAATAAAGGTGGATAGTCAAATCGTTGTATCATTTTAATGACAACGATAATGGTTGAAAAGGTATCTATTTGACTTTATAGAAAGTTTAGAATAAAAAAAACTAACAAGGAGTTGTAAAATCAACGAATAGTTAATTGATTATGTAAATTTTTGGTACATTTGTTTAATACGATTAAAAATATTACATGGTGAATAATTTCCTTTCAAAATCAACAAAAACGGTCCGTTACAAATGTTGTGGATCCCGATTCAAAAAGAAAGAAATATACAGTACAGTCAAACCTCTCTAAATGCACCTCCTCGGGAACATAGTGAAAATTTGAAAAGTGCATTTAAAGAGGGTGTGCATTTTAAAGAGAAAATTTTTTATATGATCTATATGATGAGAGCGAGACATTAAGAGAGAAAATAAAATTATTGGGCATTTAGAGAGGTTTGACCATTAACGGTAAAAATGTTTCCCGTTATTACAACTGGTTATTTCAAGTATAAAAACGTTGTGGCACAGTAATTGAATTGTATCAACGGGCAACTGTGGTTCAGAAATATCAGGTCAAATATTATAGTAGGAGGCTCAATTTTTCACAAGGAATATCTCTATTATGTAAACAAATCATGTAATAAATCAGTTGATATGGAGTAATTGATTACATAAAAAAATCCTATGAAATCATATGCATAAGTCATTAGCGTTATTTATCACATGAATAGTTTAAATCGTGATATTTATTTCTGTTGTTAGATGGTTCAATTTTTTCACATCCCTCAATATTTACACAATATACACAATACACGAATAACTTTTCTATATACATCGTTTAAAACGAAAGGAAAAAAAAAAAAAAAATTTTTGTAAAAAGTAAAAAAGAAAGTCCAAAGTCCGATAATCCCTCAAAGTGACTGCGTAAATTTTTTTAAGGAAGTATCAATTACAACACCAATCTTTTTCGTCCAACTCAAAAAATGCGTGACAATTTATACAGATTCTTTCGCGCACGGGTTCGCTGATCTTCTTACTATCCTTGTCGCCTTCATCATCATTGTTTAACACCATCGAAGAATCATCACTGTAAATTAAATCACACGGGGTATTATCAAAATCGAAAAATGAACTTGAATCTGAGCTATAATACGAATAATCTGAAGTAATGGAATCTTCATCGCTAAAACAATCGTCAGTATGATTCTCATAAAATTCTTCATTTTCATGGTCGTGCTCAAAATGCCCATAATTTTGATCTAAATCGTAGTTAAATTCGTACTTTTGCTTTTGTTGTTGTTCTTGTCGTTCCTGCTGTTCTTGATCTAATTCATCATCATCAAGGTAATTATATTCGAATCCATCGAAATCAAATCCTCCTGAATTGCGATTGTAATTTATATTTGTATTTGTAGCCGTCGCGGCAACAAATTGTACTGGCATCGCAAGATTCGGATCGAGAAGTGTTTTCCCAGATGAGCAAGATGAACAAAATATGTATCCGCATCTAAGGGAGGAAAGGATCAAAGATACTTTCTTACTTTCAAAGGCAATTTAAAAAAATAAAATTAATGACAACTTACATTCTACAATGATGTCTTCTGTAAAGAATCGTGAACTTTTTATGACAAAAACTACAACATTTTGCCGTGTGATCCTTCTAATAAATCAAAGGAATGAAATCAATTTAGAACCTTCATTAATTTAGTTCGGGTAAAAGGAAAAAAAATTACCTTCCAATGATCTTTCACTATAACATCATCATTCTTCATCTTGAACACATTAATCTTACCCAACAGGTTAAAATACATATTCTTTATTTCTCCAAACCATTCAAAATAATTTCCTGTCGAGCTTTGCTGCACCGAGTTAAGAGTGGTCACCTTGGCAGTATCTTGCAGTTGTGCGTTTGCAATGTTTACGCAAGTATCATTGGATTCTAAAACGACTTGTCGGTGTTCGTCTTCTGATCCCAAAACGATCACATCGTCACGTGATAACACATCCTTCGTGTTTTCTTGCATATTATCGCAGTTTTGAGTTTGAGAACTTTTGCGAGAAGGGATAACGATTTCTTCAGCGGGGCTCAACGTTCCAGTTAATAGCGACCTTTGTGATACCAAACCTGAACGTGTATTAGAAATGGATTTATTCATATCCGGATTTTCTCTGTTTTCTGCGCACTTTTGTTGCGGGTACACTTTAAATTTTCGTTTGAATAAATGACGAGAGAAAAGCGTGGAACCTTCCATGGTGATAAAGTAGAACGAAAGATAAATGAGAAAGTATATTATTTTTTTTATACCAAAAAATAAAAAAAAAAAAAAAAAAAAAGGAACGTTGATTTAGTAAAAAGGATAGATGGGACAGGGAAGGTTTTGAAAATGAAGTATGAAAATCATTATGATCGATTTTTTATATTAAAATTTTATTAGCGTATCATGTGAAGAATTATGAGCGTACATGCGAAAGGAAATCATATCGAATATTATGTTATCATTTTTTTTACCTTTGGGCAAGCACTGAACTAAGCGAGATAGTTTGTTTCACAGAAGGCGTAATAAAAAAAAAATAAATAAAAAATGGGTTACTTTAAAAATCCTTTGGAAAATAAAAGGGAAAATTCTGTAAGAAATTGGAATATAAATATATTTTCCGTGTGATAAAATAGAATAAAAGGAATTCCATTTTCATATCTTGATGATTTGTTTTGTTTTGTTGATCATACAATCCTTTTTTTCTTTTGATATTATGAAGTTTACTACATTCTGACCTGTTTAAATTCAAGTTGAGAGAAAACAATGAAAATTAATCCTTATTCTTTGTTTTTGAAATAATTAAATATATTGTAAAAAGGAATATAAAAAGGAATCAAGGATCATCGATTTATTTGATTTGATATTTTATTATATTTATTTTAATTAAAGCAGTACCCTTTAAACAAATCAGTAAGATATATTAAGGGATCCCATATATATATAAAAAAACGTAAACAGAAAAATTATGATTTGTGTTAATTAATATATGGGACCTTTTAAAAACTCAGATTTAGCATTTGCATATATTATATATTATTATATATTATATATATTGGAAGTTTGCTAGGAAAATGGGGCTCGGGGAATTTTTTTGACTAAAATTAAGACCTTAACCTGATAACATCAAAAACTAAAATGCAATAAAAAAAAAATTTTGTTAAAATATTCTCAGAGCCCCATTTTCCTAGAAAACCTCCCATATATGCTATAACTAGATTAAAATAAAATTTTTTCCTAATTCTGACGTACCACTAAACTTAATTCTTAATTTTCATTTTTTTTTTGACTTTGATCGCATGATGTGTTTCCTTTATTAGTTTTTGATGACACATAAACATTTGTAAATATTTACGAATTACGCGCGTTTCTTTTTTAAGAACATTGTTTTTAAGAAACTGATCTTTTTAAAGCAATCTTTAAATCAAATTTTATTTATTTTGTTTGAAAGGAATATAATATATAAATATATCATTTTAAATGATCTTATATTTTTTTTTTTTTTTTTTTTTTTTTTGAATAATACAAAGTAACTCCCACTTAATTTTTTTTTTTTTAAAAAAAAAGAGAAATTACAAGTAAATATGCACATTCATATTGTTTATTATTATTTACATGTCGCATCACTTAATTTTCTTTGTCAATAACTCTACCACGATAAAAATAATACGTTTCTCCCAATTTACAAGTCCAGAAAACATTCCTTCTCATTCCGCTATCAAATTCATGTATTTTATTAGGGTTCATTTTTCTCCTTTGATTAACGATATCATTCTTTCTCCAAGTACTGCCTAAAAAATTTACGGAACATCCATGTACAATCTTTCTTATAATTTCACCAGATTTCATCGAAGCCAATTCAATAGTAGTATTTTGAAATCCTAGCACAAAGACGTCATTAAAACTAGGTAATAATGAAATGTCGTTTGGTGGTGAAGACCATCGTATTGGATGGTGATATTTGTATGGTTCGCCATTACCATTAACTAAGTAAGAAACATTATGCACGGTCGCAAGGAATAGGTGCAATGGTAATGGTGCTTCTATCGGTACTTCTGGTTTGGTCCTACTTTGAGATTCTGAATGAGATGTATATGATGATTGATCAAAAGGTAATGATGTACTTGAATCTTTCTTGGTTGGTCGCTTCCGAGGAGGAGCAGGAAATGGAGCATAATCATATGTAGCGGCTTGAACTTGGATAATTGACATGGCTCCTCGTTGTGATGGGATGTCAGATAAATTAGCAAATTTAGGTGAAATTGGAGGAGAAATTAAATCACAGAGAAGTCGTGATTGTCCTTGATCATTTTGTTGGATCATGGAAGCTACGGCATCTAATGGTGAAGTCTCTAAATTTAAAGTCTCATGATTCATCATATTGCCCGATTTTCTACGAGATTTTTTGTTGGATATAATACCATCTGATTGTAAGTCAACACTTCTACGATTTCTATACGTTGATCTCCTTAATGGATTATTCTTTGAATTGTCATTGAATTTTATGAATTGCGAAGGTGGTGAAAATGTGGGTGGAGTTGGTGGCTTTGGAGGAACTTGATTGGTCGGTGTTAAAGGGATAACGGAAAGTGGCAATTCAAATTCTGTAGGATTTTGAACTAGGAATCCTAATGAACATGTGCTTGGAAGTGGAATAAAATTTCGCCAAGTCGGATTTTCCTCAAACCTAGGGATTAGACCCTTTGACATGCTAATTTCCTTTACTTCACTCGCGTGAGCGTCAATGTATGCCGCTTTACCATTTATGATTGTGTATATTTTTTTGATTACAAAATTATCAGTTGATACGCTAATAAATTCGGGAATTTCTGGAACCCAAAAAGTTCGCGCCAATTCAAATTTAAAATCCGGAGTATTTTTGGTATTGGTATCACAACTAAACAAATGGATCATATGATTGGGTGTTACTACTGTTAAATAAAGATATCTCCTCGTTTCCCTGATGTCAAAGGTAATACAATCCCTAGCACTCTCCTGCAATTTAATGTAATCAGTAGCCCAATGCCATACATGTGATTTTTCTTCCGCGCTTATGTCAACATTGTCTAAAGAATTTGAAAGTTGATTTTGAATATAATCTGATAGATGCAACGAAATGTTTGACAAGGTACGTTGATGTAATTTGCTAGGAAATAATAATCCTCCTGTTGAAGTTGCAGAAGAATTGAATTCAGAATTTGATGAAAGAGTATCTATGGATGACCATTCGTCAGGATCTTTACAATTTTGACACGTTAATTTTCCGGTCTTTGATCCCTCCGACATTGTGGCCTCATCTAATTGATTTCCACAAAAATCACATCTCGGTAATGAATCTGTAATTTTTTTCAGAAAGGTATGTGTTTTTGAAAAATCTATAGGCTTTTCCGTTTTTGATTGTAAAATGAACTTGATTAAATGTAATAAAGAGTCTAATTTATAAATTCGAATCATCTGTTTCTTTCCAGCGATTGTAATCATAATCCCATATTCATCTAATATTTGCATTTTTTTAAAAGAGCAACCTCGGATCAATGGTGTTGGTTTAATCAATTCGGAATTAATAGAAAAATCGATTACATTCAGCCCATTTTCATTGCCGATAAGAAGATATTGTTTTCCAAACATTGCCGCGCATGTCATCTTTTCTATCGATCCGGAATTAGGAGAGCCAAGAAGCTTACTCTCAAATTCTCCCATGTTCGCTGACGCCCCTTTTCTATTTTCATAGTTAACAATAGTACTAGAACGTTGTAAATTTGTTGTAGAATTTAACTATATCAAACGAAGGAAAAAAAAAAAAAAACAGAAAATCAAATTTATTTTTTATACTCTTTATAATTTTCAGTTAATTGTTAAAATTAAAGAAAAAAAAAATAATGATAATAAAATAATAATACCCATTCTCTAAAATTGAGAATAAACACACCTTATTAGATTCTCTATCCAATCCAGAACGTCCAGAAATCGTGTTTGATCTTTCTATCGTATCGTCATTACTGCTAGGGCGAGCGTTGAATTGAGTTTTTGATAAAACGTTCTCACCTTCAATCAACAATCGTGATACAATTCTTTTTCCAATGTGCTGATTTTTACTTGGAAGTGGAAGTGCGACTAAACTTTCTGAAGAATCATTTCTTTGAAAATTTGAGTAAAGAGAACTATTCTTATTATCATGTAAAGGTTCGCTTAACTCTGTTTTATTTTGCATGGTTTTTTTTTTAATTTATAAATTTTAAAAATTTAAAAATTTATAAATTTAAAAAAAAAACAAAATATTTCCCTTTACTATAAATAAAAGAAATTTTTATTTCGAATGAATTTTTTTTTTTTTTAAAAAAAAATATTTAAAAAAAGATAAGGAGAAAATTAGAAAATTCCATATAAAATGATAATTACCCAATATGGTAAATTTTATCTTGTAATGTTTCTATTAATAACAAAGTTAAATATTTGTGTTCAATTAAAGCGATCCTTATTTGTAGCGTTTTTTAATTATCATTATACTGTGTGTGGTATTACTGCGTGCGTCATAATTACCAAATCAATTAGTTTGTAAAATTTTTAAGAGGCTGGTAATTTAAATTCTGGAAGAAAAGTCTTTTTAAACTTTAATTTGGAAAGGTGTTAAATGCTTGTATTATCAACCAATCAGGTGATTCCAAAAAAAACATGAATCAAACCTAATCAAAGAATCGCTTATTAAAAAAAAAAATTTTTTTATATATATCTTCTGAAGATGTTAATGTCGCACTGTAAGCATGTGTGTTCCTCAAACCATAACAAAGCATACGAATTTCGGAATTGCAAAAACTTGTGCTTGTTTTTTTTTTTGTATTTAAAGGATTTCATTTGACCAAAAAGGAAAAGTTTTATACCTTTTCTGATCCATAAGGATATCTTTTTCTTATTTCGGAGAACGGATTCCATAAAAACAAATTATAAATTGATCAATTATATGAATAATTCTTTCCTCTAAATCCCTAATCCTACACCTAATATCAAATTAGTACAAAGATGTCTAATAACTTGAATAATCCTGGCACACCTAGAACTCCTGGGAGAGCTAGAGGAAGAGAATTTAGGCCAAGAGAACCCTATACACATCGTTTACGTAAAATTCTTGAAGAATATCCCGATGGTTCACAAGTTCTTCGTGAAATCCTCCAGAATTCTGACGATGCAAAAAGCACTGAACAAGTTTTCATTTTGGATCGTAATACTTATCCATCAGATAGTTTATTTGAACCCGACCTGGAGAATAATTATCAAAGGACGAGTTTGAAACTTGACAGATATCAAGGTCCTGCATTATTGGCAAAAAATAATACCATTTTTGAAGAGAGAGATTTTCAATCTTTGTTGAAATTGGCTGATAGTGAAAAACGTGATCAATTTGATAAGATCGGAGGTAAAGTAATTTTACGCTGCAGTTAATTTCCACGTTATGAATTTTATCGCAAATCTCTAATGTCATATATCTTCAATCTAAATTTTAGTAATGGGCGTCGGTTTTAATTCAATTTATCATATTACCGATTCTCCTTCTTTTATTACTGGTGATAATTACGTTATTCTTGACCCACATGAATGGTACTTTGGTTTTTTTTTTTTTTTTTTTAACGATGTGGTACTGTCTTAAGTTTATTATATTTATGTTAAATTATTACAAATAAAAA
>CAJVPP010003816.1:0-10669 GCA_910592005.1 Funneliformis mosseae | reverse complement strand
AAATTTGACTCGACTTGACTCGAAAAAAATGAGTCGAATAGAGTTGGTCTTTAAACTCGACTCGACTCGACTCATTCGGAACTCTAGATTTACAGGAAAGGTAAAAATTCGTATATTAATATTCTATATTTATAATAACTAATTTTTCTTTTTTAATATTTAAGACTTGACCGATTTAAGAGATTACAACTGCCCAGATTATTGAAGCAGTCCAATGCCAGTCCTCCTGTAAAATGAAGAAATATCAGAAAATTGTCATTAAAATCAAAGAGAAAAAAGCCAGTGCATTATATCGATGATGAATTAGAATTGATGTAAAACATTTCCGAAGATGATAATAATTTGATAACAGAAAAGGCTAATATAAAAAAAACTAGAATATATTTGAATTTATGTCTAAATAATTTAAATTTTTAGCTGATTTTTTTTTGCTTTTCATATTTAGGCTGAAATAAAGGCAATTTTAAATACCATTAGCTTAAAGACTATAACGAATCTTTCAATAATAAAAAAAATACTGTATTATATTATAATCTAATTCTAGAATTATAAAAGTTCTTAGCTCTGAATTTTCAACCTTCTGTTGATTAACTTATGAATTGGCTGAAAACCCTTCATAAGTTATATCAGTCAGCTTGAAGAATTAAGAAAAATGAAAAGGGCCTTTTAGAGCTATGACAAATTTATAATAATAATTAAGTATATGAAGTAAGTAAATAAAATATATTCTGAATTTAGGTTTATTTGAATTAATAATTTAATATCATTTATTATTTATTAGAAAACAGCTCGGCGAGTAAAGGTCACAAAGTATTTGTTTAAAGAAAATGACTAACGAATTGCAAAATATGAAAATCGATCTTTACTCTGAATTCTCAGTAATCACCTATATTATTTATCAGAAATCAGCAAAATGGATGAAGAAAATTGTTAAAGATCCATTATCATCATATACAGGGGTATAAAAAGTATTGGCCACCCTGGTTGATATGATACAAAAGTGACGCGTATCATTATATCTCTGCTGAATCAAGCCATAATTTCTATTTTTAATTGCGCGTGACTGTGTCTAACTAAAAATATAAACAAAACGTCATTGTGATATATAAATGAGGTCATTTAGGTACACAAAAAATTTTTTACATTATATATTGAGAAAAAATTTGTCACAACAATGTGTCTCAGAAAAGAACTTAGCAATGTTCAAAAAGGGAGAATTATTGCTGCAAAAAATTAGGCCATTTAAATTTCAGAATCTTCGCAATTGTTGATTGCTCTCGTTCCTTTGTTTGACGTGTATAAAAGTCATATAAGTTAAAATAACTTCTGAAGAAATAAATAGGTTGACCACAAATCCTTAACGAAGTAAAACGCAAACATCTCAAGCGTTCAGTGGTTAGAAATAAAAAAACTTAACATCAAACCCTCTTCCAAATACGTTTAAATGTTATAAATAAAACAAATAAAACTATTTCCAAACAAACTGTCTATAATGAATTAATCAAATAAGGTCTTCACTTGCGCATTTCTCGCTTCAGTCTATTAATTTCTGAAATTAATAAAGAAAGGCGTTTATTTTGAACTCGTACTTACAAAAATTAGACTGTAGAAGATTTTAAAAAAGTAGTATAATCAGACGAGTCTACTTACATACAATTTAGAATGTCAGGTTTTGGGCGAGTATAGCGTAAACCTTCTGAAGAATTCTATGAAGACTGCATTGCAGTTACAGTTCAAAAGAGCTTTGATCACATATTCTGGAAGTGTTTTTCCTGAGTTGGTATGAATCCTTTAATTCCTTTGGTTGGTCACGTAACTGAAAATATGTATCATAATATCTTGGTTAATTATGTAATTTCCACAGTTAAGTTTCATGCAAAAAATCAAAAAAAAATTTTTTTTCAAGAAGATAACGCACCTGTTTACATTGCAAAAGTCGCACATTCCCTCATTAAATCCTCGAATGTTAAATTGCTTTCTTAGCTGGCACAAAGCTCAGATATTAACCCTATAGAAAACATTTAGTCATATATTAAGATTAGAATTTGTAAGCGTGATTCTCAGCTATCAAGTATTATGCAATTGAAGTAGTGAGTTAAGGAGGAATGGAATGCGGTATCTGTAAATTATTATTAAAATTTGATCAAGTCAATGTCACATTAGGTTCAGGCTATTCTTGTTGCAAATGGAGATCCAACGAAATATTAACCTGTAGTTCAATAAAATAAAAAATAAAAATAAAGTTAATATGTTAATTGTCTTGTAATAAAATTTTCAAAACTGGCCAATACTTTTTATACCCTCCTGTATAACTATTTTTGACAATTGGTCAAGGTTTATTATTTTTTTTATCTAATTTAGCATATTTGAATTTATTTAGTATATTTCACTAATTATTTTTTTCTTTTAGCTGAAAAATTTACTGAGAAAAATACTTGATCCTTATACTGCTACAACATTATCATTTCAAATTCAACAAAAGAGAAAATACAATGATGATATACAGCATTATGACCGGCTATATTCCTATAATGCTCTAAAGTGATTATATAAAGTACAACCTGGTATGATCTATAATACTGAGGTCAAAGCAGGAGTTATAACTGCAGAAGAATATGTAATTGAAACTAAGAAATATACCAAAGTCAGAAGGAAGGTTTCATCCACTGTTAAAGAAAGTGAGAATGGGTGATTTGGGTGAGAACAGGTTGATTTTATTATTATTTTATTATTTTCTTTACTTTTTTTCAGATGATTTAGGGTAAGAACAGGTTGATTTTTTATTATTATCTTTATATTTTTTCAGGTGATTTAGGGTGAAAATGGGTATTTTATTATTTTTTATGTTATTTTCTTTATGTTTTTTTTTGAGTGATTTAGAATGGGAACAGATCAATTTTAATAATTATTTTTTATATTTTTTGGGTGATTTGGAATGGGAACAGGTTGATTTTATTAATTATCTTTATTCAGGCAATTTTGGGTTAATTTTTCTATTTTTTACATTTATATTTATTATTTTACGTTTTAAGCAATTTCAGAAAGAATGGTTCATATTTTTATTATATATTATTTATCTATCTATATTTAGGATGATTTAAGGAAATTTTAGAAGGAAATGGATCATATTTTATTGTTTTATTATTCTATTTTTAATAGGAAATTAATCAGTAGATTTTAGTGATATTTTGTTATATTTTTGCAAAGTTATATTAGGTTTTTATTATTAATAAAATTTTAATATTTAATAAATTTAATAAATAAAATGTATCGATTATTATTGCTAAATTGCTTGTCCAATTGGAATCAATTGGCATTGATCAGCATCTAAATTGTTACCAAATTGATACTGAATTGAGGCTAATTTTAGGCTGATTTATGATTGAATTGCTTGTCTGATTAGAGTCAATCAGCATCGATTGGTATCTAAATTGTTGCTAAATTAAGACTAATTTTAGGCTAATTTATGGTTATTTAAGTTCTGAATTAATATTGAATGGCTATGTCTGATTGAAGTCGATTGGTATCTATCAGCGTCTAAATTGTTACCGAATTGAGAACCAGTTTTAGGCTAATTTATAGTTAAATTTAAGTTCTGAATGGTCATGTCTGATTAGGGTCAATCAGCATCTATCAGCATCTATTTGTATTGATTGAAAAATATGAAAAATCAGTTATAAATAGTATCAAAATCAACCTAAAATTGGCTATCTGATTTTTAGCCAATTTGAACTATTTTGACTAATAATAAAAATTAAATAAAAGGAAATATTATTATTATAAGACATATAAGAATCAAATTAGATATTTTAAGTCTATAAATAATATTAACAATTAATCAATAAGAACAATAGTATATAATCTAAAATCAAAAAAATCTACATATTATTTATAAGAATAAAAATAAATAAAATTTAAACAGTTAATTATAATGCAAGTGTAATTTCAAATTTAACTGAAATTTAAATTTAGAATTAAAATTGCTTTTTCAAATCTTTTATAAATAATACAAATAAATGTCAAAAAGTAATTAGTATAATAAATCATCATATGCATATAACTAAATCTATCATACTATTTTTTCATCTTATAATTCCAATTTTTCTAATTCTGATTTACTTATTACTTTTCAAAAGAAGCTATAAAAAAATCGTGAGAAATTTATTAATTTTATAATAAATCAATTTAAAGAGAGTAGCTCATATTTAAATTTTTATATTAGGTATAATATGAATCAGTTAAATTGTTATTGTATCTATGATATACAAATTTGCTTTATATATAAAAAAGAGCATTAATATTTAAAAAATCATTAATTAATCAATAGTTAAAGTAGTGAAAATATTATTTAATTTATAATAATATTAAAAATTTAGGATTTCACTTATTTAAAATATTATATTTTAAAAAATTTAATCAGAATTCTTGAAAGGATTTTCTGAAGTTTTTAGATAAATATATATCAGTAAAAGTATAAATAAAGTGAAATAGATCATGTAAGCTGATCACTTAAAATACAGTTCTAAGTAAAAAGAATGGTATTGCAATCTTTTACTATATAATTAACTTTTTTTAAAAGAATTTATATAAATAATTACATAGTATTTTATATGTTTACTAGTTGAATACTATATGTATTATTTAAAATTCACAATACATATTTTAATATAAAAAAAATTTTTGCAATTGTGAAATAAGATTAAATTTGAGTGTTAGATAAGATTACAAAATATTTTATTATATTAACAAGTTTTACTCATTAATAAAAAAATATTCAGCTAAATATTTTATAATAAAAATAATATATTCTAACTAAAAAAAGTAGAAATAGAAAGTATAGAGTTTAAATTAATATAAAGAAAGGCTAATTTTCTAATTTTTTAGTATTTAACTTGTATTTATTTTCAGATTGATAATACTTTTTATATTTTAATTTTTTGAGTGTATAATTTCTTAATTAAAAGCATTTAAGAATAAAAAAATTTTAAAAGTTATTTATTAAAACTTTTATTATTCAAAAAAGATTTTTTACCATTCTTTTCATTAGGGATTGTATATAATATAATATAAAAAATTTTTGTTAAAGAATAGAGATTTTATGATATATAAATTACATATATATTTGCATTATTTTTTCAAGACACAATTTGTATTTATATTTTTTTAAATTTTTTTCAAAACATTAAATAATCTTCCTCTTGTATAAAAAATTATTATGTTATTAGAGTTTGAATTATTGAGATATTTTCTTATGTGAATTAATTTATTTAAAATTTCAGCTTTCCTTAGGATTAGCTAATATTTTCAAAAGTGAATTGTATTCTATTAGATTAAATTTAATAAATTTAAAAAATATATCAAATTGTTCATTTTTTCTTGCTCAAAAATATTTGAAAGGTATTTGGTAAACTTTCTAAGAATAATATTATGATAATGAGCAAATAAAACTTAAAAAAATTTATTTTATACTTCTTTTCTAAAATAGACTATATAATTATATCTAATATATGATTTATTAGAATCTTATTAAGATCCTGAATATCTATTATTTAAAACTCATAAATAACATATAATAAAATGAATTTTATAATAACTCAGTTAATATTAATACTAAAAATATGGTTTTACTATTTTTAAATATTTTATCAAAATGATTTTAATAATATTAAAATCATCTAAATTCAATTACTAGTTAGTTTAAATTTTTATGTATATTTAAAATTCTTCTATAATATGCAATTTTTATCAGAATTTATTATAAACTTTATAAATTCTAATTTTAAGTTATATAAGAGATTGTTGAAGTCCTATCTTATCAATAATCATTTTCTTTGATATTATTATTAACTGTTTAAAATTTATCATCATAATTAATATCATTATTTATCTTAAATTCATCATCAGCATCATCTTCTAGAACTTTTAAAAATATGTATTTTTTATTCAAATTATTACTGATACTAAGATCAGAATCAATTAATAACTTTGCTTTATAATTAAAGAGATATTTATTAAGATATACTTATCTTTAATTTATATTTAAATATGTTCATCTATAAATAATATTATAAATATTTAATCGTGTAAAATTTTGTATTAACTAGTAAAATCAAATTATCATTGACAGTTATATAGGACTGATTATCTAAAATGCATAATATAATATCAAGAAAAAATCTTATTAAACCTTTCAATATACCTTTTTTTTTAAACTTATATTATATAGAACTTAAGCTAAATTTAAGTGATATATAAACAGATAAAATTATTATGTTAGTTAAAAGTTATGATTTATTTTTATTAATAACAATTCTTATTATTGTATAAAAATTTATCTACTATATTTAAAATAGATTTTAAATCATTTTTTGAACTAGCTATCTAATTTGAATTATTCATAAAACTTAGAACTGAAATTTAATTGAAAGTGATGCTTTAGTCATCTGAGATTTAAGAGTATTAAAGATTATATTTTCTATTTAATCTTGTATTTCATATAATAATAAGTTAAAATAAATATACCAAAGTAATAAGAAATAACTTTATTCTAATTAATTTTTATTTTAATATTATAATAATCTGATAGTCTATTTTTAGTAAAAATTGCATTTTTTCTATTAGTAAAAATATTAATAAAGCAGAAGATATAAAGTTTTGAAAATTTTAATCTAATAAATCTTTTTTGTATTTAACAGCATCATTGATTATTAGATTCATTAGTTTAATAAGATTCTCTTCTAAAAGTTTAGCAAAATTATTCCTTTTTAATATAAATATAGTTTTTGAGATATTATATTTCTAATCTATTGGCTTAAGAATAGGATATATATAAGCAATTTTTTACTTGGAAGAAATATTAGAGTAGTAGTTATATGAAGGTCTTAAGTGTTTAATAAATTTATTATAAATTCTAATGATCCTTTTACCTTATTATAAAAAAAGCTTTAAATACTTTTAAACATATTGCTAAAGTATATAAAGTTAAATATAATAAACTTTTAGTAATTATTTATAATAATATTAGCAAATTAGCTTATATGAATTCAAATATCCTTTACATTTTACAGAATATAAGAGTTATATTACTATATTTATTTTTAGTAAAGGAATTATTTTAAAATAATAATATATAAGTATTCTATTTTTACTTTAATGTAATACTGACTTATAAATCATGATTCTTATTTTAGCTTGAAGTATCTAGTTCTAAATAATAAATCTATCAATGGTAATCAGTAATAATAGCAAAATAAAATTAATAAAATATCTGATTAAGAAGTATAAAATCGATAAAGAAATTGCAAAAGAATTATATTAATTAATTAACAATCATACTTTAAAGATTTTTACAAATGATATTTTATCTAAATGATCTTTCAAAGATAGAAATTATTTAGTATTAATTAAATTTATATTGGATAATAATAACTTTTCATTTAAGACATCAAAAAGCAAAAATTAATTGAAATATAATAGAAATTTGATTTAATAAAACTGCTAAAATTATGAAATAGAAAATGTATAATTGATGCTTTGCTGAATTCAAAAAAGATTAGCTCTAATAAATTTTTAAGAATAATAAAAAGGAATACAATGAAGTTTTAGAGTTAACATATTTATATATAGGATATTAAGGTCTGTGACCAGACTGGTCTGACTCTGATTTAATTATAAAATAAGTTTCAGTTCGATTTAAGGATCAAATTGAACTGAAACTAAACTGAGTTAAACTAGTATTTAGATCAGTTTAAATGATCAATCTATATAAATGTTGTATCACGTAAATTATAAGATGCATTAATTATTTTAATTAGAATAATTTTCATTTTATATTATTGTTTTATTATACAATATCTAACGACGTAATTTCAAATGAAAATGACAACATTTTTTCAGATATTTCTTTAACTTCTTTAGCAACTAAAGAAGATTTCAATATAACAACTCACAAGTCAGATGTATAGGATTTTTTTTTAAAATCCAAAATGAAGAAACTGGACTAACAATAAATTATAAATGCATATTATGTGTTAAAATTTATTTGCCTGGTAATCCAACAACCACCCTTTGAAAAAATTTAACTAAAATACATTTATTTCATTATAAAAAAACTGAAAATCATTAAATTACTTTGAATGAAATGTGCTCTAAACCCTATTTTTTATCACAATCTAACTCTTTTACAAATTTATTGATTGATTTTATTGCAACTGATTTACAACCTTTTTTTATTGTTGAAAATACTAAATTCAAATTATTTGTTAATAAGTTGAATCCTCAATTTATTTTACCATGTAGACAAACTTTATAAAAAAAATTAGTAAAAAATTATAATACAAAAAGAAATGATTTAATAGACGAAATTTTACAAATTAATTCAAAATTATTTCTCACAACATACATATGGACATCAGATCTAAAAGATTGTTATCTTGGAATAACAATCCATTATATTAATAATAATTGGAAATTAAAGAATCTTTTGCTTAATATAATTCCTATAAATAGTTCTCATAGAGCTGAATTAATTACAAGCAAACTTTCACAACTTTTTGAAGAATTCAATATTAGTCAGAATATTTTTGCTGTGATAACAGATAATAGAAGTAATATGATAGCATGTGGTAATTAATTAGCAACTGAATTAGATTAAGAATTTAATAATATGTCTTTTATTCATTTTTGATATGCTGTTCACATTATCAACTTGGTAGTAAAAGCTGAAATGAAATATATACAGTGGCAATCATAAATAATGTAACAAAAAATAAAATTCTTTAAATTTAAATATTTCTTTCAATTCTAAAGATATTTTGCCCTCTTTAATAAAATTTTATTTTTTAATACCATTATTTTTTGGTATTAAATTTTTAATATTTATTAATACTTCTGATTATAAAATAATATGCAATTAGTACAAATCACGCATTGCATTACTTTTAATTGTTTTCGACATAAATCAAATAATTATAATTATGCTACATAAAAATTGTATAAAAGGTATTTTTTTTATTTATTATTTAATCCTATAATATGTCACAACTACTTAATAAATGAGTAGCAGCAAAAAAGCGTCATATAACTCCTAATGAAAGGGCACAAATTCTTCTTTCATTACAAAATGGATACATAACAAAAAAAGTAACAAAGACTCAAAAAATTGCACCTTTTACAGTTTCTCATATTAGAAAAAGATGGCTTGAAACCCACTCTTTTAAAGACTTAGCAAGAACAGGTCATTCACCTACTGTAAATGAACTAACATAAAAAAGGATTGTTAACCTTATAACTTCTCAGAGGTGTTCATTAGCTGTTGAAGTATGAAACTGACTACAAGAAAAAGAAAATCTTGATTTTTCAACATCTACTATTCGTTGTATACTTCGAAATAATGGATTAGTAGCAAGAATTAAAAGAAAAATGCTATACTTTAGTAAAAAACATAAAAAATCTTGATATAATTTTGCAAAAAAGTATGAAAATTGGACTGTTGAGGACTGGTTAAAAGTAATATGGTCTGATGAATCAAAATTTAAGATTTTTGGTTTGGATAGTAAGCAGTATTACTGGAAGCATCCTGGAGAACTAATAAAAGACTACCATATTAAACCTACAGTAAAATTTGAAGACAGGTCAGTTATGATATAGGGATGCTTTACATCTCATGATGTGGTGATTATTGTAAGATTGATGGTATCATAAATGCTAACTTATATCAACAAATTCTTCATAAGGATTTAATAGGCACTATCAAGGCACATGATTTTACTGTTAAAGATATTATTTTTTAACATGATGGAGATCCAAAGCACATGGCAAATTCAATAAAACAGTGGTTTAAGAAAAACAAGGTGACAGTCCTAGATTGGCCACCCTAATCCCTAGATCTGAACCTCATTGAACATTTATAGAACAAGGTTGACCATCAGCTTAGATATCTCCCTGGATAAATTTCAAGTAAAGAGGACTTATGAAATAAGATACAGCAGGTCTGGAAAGAATTCGATGTTAAAACCTGTACTAACCTAATTCGATCTATGCCAGAAAGGATTCATGATATTATTAAGGCTCAGGAAGGGTATACAAGGTAGTAATTGTATTAAATTTAAAATATATTTTAAAAAAGAATAATGTTCTGATGTATTAATTTTAGATGGTTTAATTGTTATTTGAGTTGTGTTAAAAACGAAAATAAATAATGCAACAGTATTATCTGAATAATTATACACTTATAAAATAATTTAATTATTAATTAATGTTTAAATTTTAGTATTAGTAAATTATAGTATTAATAATAAAAATAACAAAAAAGAAATTTATTTATTTCCGTAATTACAAGAAACATTTCGTTTTAATAAATTTTTTTTTTTTGTTGCATTATTTATGATTGCCACTGTAGGAGATGAAATCAAAAAACTTCGTCAATTTGTTGTTAAATTAAAAATTCACCACTATTATTGGATAAATTATTAGAAATTTGTACTATTAGAAAGGTTAAATTTCTAAAACCAATTTTAGATATAGATACGCGTTGGAATTCTACATATTTGATGATTGCTAGACAAACTTTAATGCAGGATGTTTCTGAATTACTTGTAACAACAAATCCTGAAGATCTTGATAATCTTTTTCCAACAATTTCTGAATGGGGTCGTATTAAGGTATTTAT
>CAJVPP010003815.1:0-10672 GCA_910592005.1 Funneliformis mosseae | reverse complement strand
GCCATGACATAATCGTCAAAAATTACCCGAGTCGGTAGTCGAAAACAATGCCAAACGAACTTATAATTATCTTTACTTATCCGACACTAAAACCTGCAAAAACAATAATGAATATTTATCCGATCTTATTACTCATAAATACGTATATTTGTATTAGTAAATCAACAAAAGAAGTTATTACGAAAAAGGTAGTGATGTGCTGTGGAAGCACTTTTGGAAGCTTCCAATTTTATACCATTGGGAAGCATAGAATTGGAAGCATAGAATGCACATCACTGTTAAAAAGGTAAGTAACAAATCATTATTAATCAAGATTGCTTTCATTGGTCCGGTTTTACAGTTTTATTACTATAATTAAAGCGAAAAATAAAACATTAAATACATTTTAATGCATGGACTAATATTATCAAAGCGAACGGTTCTACGATCGATCACTGTGCATATAACATTTTGTAATACTAAAAACGTTCCCATTACACATGAATTTTTTTAGAGATATAGATATAGATTGGATTTAGATTTAGATTTAGATTTAAATATAATTATAAAATAGATTTTCAATACTTTTTAGCATTTCTTTTATATTAATTACTTCAAAAAAAAATGTATTTTGCATAATTAAATATAATTATTATCACTATTAATATTTACTATATATTAATAAAAAATAAGTTTTTTTTTATTCCTTTAATGGTAAATATATAAATATTGTAAAATTGTAATATTTTAACATTAGCTGACAAAAAAAACTCTGTGTTAATTACCAAAACCAAAAATGATCAACAAAAAAAACAGAAGGAATAATAGTAACAAGTTTATAAAACTTGCTTTACTTGCCAGCAAATAATCAACAACAATGGCCTGCTAAGAAACAGTTTATTAAAACATTTTACAACCAGAAACTTTTACTTTAAATGAAAGTTTTCCAAAAAACATAATTGATAATATAAAAGTTAAGTTAATTCCCATTTTTTTAAAATAAAGAAAAGACTTCTAAAACTACTAATAGCATTGATAAAGCTTCTTTAGATAAAGACCAAGCTTATGATATCTTTGAAAATAGTCTTAATAATGACAAAATAAAAAAAGTATATTTACCTTAAGCAAAATACTGAAGCTTTAATTTACTTTGCCAACTATATTACAAATATTTTTTATTTAAAAAAATGAATTAAGAAAAATAAAATAAAGCATATAATATTCTTATATTCTATTATGTATCCTATTAATGTATTTGTAAATAATCATTTTAAAATTTAATTTACTTCTCATATGAAAGCTAATAATATAATTATATTTCAATTATTATATTTAGATAATATTATATTTTACTCTTTATAAATAAATCTATTATAAAATATATTTTAAAGCTGTCAATCTAACTTACAAAAATTCTGATTTTAATTATAATCAAATATTAGATCAATCTTTTTCCTTTTAGAAAGATTGTTTATTGTATTATATCAATAAAAAATTTATAACAAAAGTAACATTACCTTTAAACAAGATACTGATATAATAACTAAATAGTTATTTTATCTTTAAAGATCTTATTTGTATTTACCCATATATAATGACTATTAAAGATATTAGAAAAAATTTGCATTTTTTTAAACTTATCAATTTTCCTTTTAATATTAATGAATAATACTTGATCTATTTGTAGTACTATCAAAATAATCATCTATATACAGAGGGTAATGTTATCATAGGACATTGATGGGATACTGATAGGATATTGATGGGATAGATAAGATATTTAAGACATAGTTGGGACATATAGCTGGGATAACAAATCTCTAGAACATCAAAAATGGACATCACTGACAGTGGGTGATCACAAAGTATTTGAATAATTAAAAAAATATTTGAATTTACTTATTATATTAACTTTTTTTTTAGAATAAGCAAAAATTTATTTGTTCTGAATATTTCTTATATATTTTACATATTTTATTAAAAAAAAATAAAAACTAATACTTTGTTGAATTCTCTTCAGCTGCTATATATGCTTAGATTCAATAAGACATATTTTTAACTAAATTTTGAATATACTCAAGTAGAATTGAACACTAAGCATATTTTACCTTATACTCTAAATCTTTTATATTTTTAGGTTGATTAGATAAATTACATACTTTTTTATCAACTTCATTTCAAAGATTTTTAATAGAATTTAAATCAGAACTTTGTATAAGTTAGGGTAGTATAAAAATCTTAGAGGTATTATAAATATCAGCAGCAATCTTTGCTCAATGAAGTAACGTATTATCCTTTTAAAAAATTCTTTGTTTACAAGAAATTAATTTATAAATTGAAGGAATAGCTTACTTTTATAATACTTTTGTATATCTTTATCCTTATATATTTGCAAAAAAAATAAGAAGTCTCAGCCCATATCACAAAATGCATTCTCAAAACATTCAGCTAAGACTGTGCTTTATTATAACACTTAAACAAAAAGGTCAAATTTTTCTTCTGATATACATCACATATGTAACTATGACCTTGTAAAAATTAGTTAAATGTTGATTTATCAGACCATATAATTTTGCAATTATTCAATCTTCTCATTTTAATATTTAAGCCAATCCTTTTTCTTTATTATTTTCAGAAAATTAATAGTTTAAAATAGGTAATATATGAATGTAAACTGATTTTTTTAAGAGTCTAACAAATTGTAACAGTTAAAACTTTCTTTTTTAGTTCATAATTCTTGAATTTTTGAGTGATAAGACAATAATACTTTAAATTTTGTGTAATAATCTTTTTAAGTGAGAATTATGTATTTGAATTAAAAAATAACTTTAGGTCACAATGTTTTTTAGTATTGCAGATCCAATTTTTTTAAAACATTTTATCACATTATAAATAATTATTTTACTATATTGAATAATATTAGCAATTTTTTGATATGAATTACCTTGTTTGTGGCTGTAAAGAATTGCTTTATATTGTTCAGCATTCAATTCTTTTATTTTAATCATTTTGTTTAAAAGAAAATTATTGTTATTATTATGATCAACATCTATTTATATTCTAAACAAATATTTAAATAATATATGTAAATAATATAAACAAGGTAAATAAATAAAAAATACTTATTATTCAGTATCTATGATTATCTTCTGTATATACGTTCAAATTATTATATTTATTAATGCAAAATATTTTATTAATTATAATTTTATATATTTTATTATATATAATTATAGCAAATAAGATTAAATTACAAATATTACATATTATTATATTAATCATTTTTTGAATTTATTTAAATTGTTTAATTTAAATTCTTTAAAATATGAAACAAATTTATAGTTTTCTATATTTATTTATAAATAATAACCTTTAAACTTTTTTTTATCAAAAAGAAACATTCTTTAACTTTAAACAAAATAGAATAAATTTTAAATAAAATAAATTATAATAAGAAACTATTTATTTCATTATTTTTTAGAGTTTTTATATTTGCTTATAAAAAATATAAAAATATATATTTAATTATCTAACTTTACTATTATTTAAAAAATAATACAATGCTTAATCTAAAATTTATTTAATTCAATATAGTTTATTATAATATAAAAGATTATAAAATTATTAAAAAATTTTAATCTTTTACTGATATTTTAATACAAAAATATGCTATTTATTATAGATTAAATAAATTTATTAAAGATTTAAAAATTTAAATAAGTAGGTCACATTAAATTTATTATCAAAATTTAGTTTATTAGCTTTGATAAATATATAGTTATTAGTATTTTGTATAGATATTAAATATAATTCTTTTAATTATAAAAGCATATTATCAAATAAAAAAATAATGCTTAAAGAATAAATATTAAAAATATTTAATTTTCTTTACTTTAAATTAAATGATAATATTGATATTAATTTACTAATTAGTGAATAATAGATGAACTCATTTTATAAAGATAAAATTGTAATTTATAAATAAATAATTAATTAATTAACTCAAATAAAATTTGTTAGTATATTTTACAGTAATAATTTCAGCTAAAATTATATTAATTTTGGTTAGAATTATAATTATAATTTTTTTAATAAAATTGTAAAAATTATACATAATTTTTAAATTATTATGATAATACATCTTAAATAACTTAATTTATAAATATTTTAGAATAACTTGCAAAATTATTAAAGACTTATATTTTATTATTGAAAATGTAATAATAATTGAAAAGATTTTTAATATTAATACATTACTTTTATATTAAATAAATCTTTTCAATAAAATTTTAATAAGAATAATATAGTAATTGAAGAGAATATCTATATTACTGATTTTAATATTATGATAATATTATCAATAAACAAATTTTTGAATTATCTATTCTAAGAGAAGATATCTTATTAAAAAACTAACTTTGAAAATAATATATTAAAGCTAGTTGTACTATTTTCAATATATATTAACTTTTGTAATTTCAATTAAATATTACTTTAAATGTCTTTATTACTATTACTGAGGTTACTTTTCTATTTAGTTATAAAAAAGTAGCTAAAGATAATTTTATCATCTTTTCATTCAAATACCTTTAATAATTAATAATTTTAATAAAAATAAATGAGTAGATTTTAATAATTAAATTTTAATACTAAAAAATCATAGTAATATATTTTCACAATTTAATATCACTATTCATAATATATGCTCATTTTTTAATCTCAAAAATAACAATTTTAATTAATAACTATAAATTCAATAATTTTTACATAATAGAATTACTTCAAATCTAATAATAATATATTATAATTTAATAAAATAACTTTAATACTTTTAATTTAATTAAAAACATAAATCTCTATTTTCAAAGTTAATCTTTTTATCAAAAATCCTTTTAGATTACATATTTAAATATTATAGTTAATACAGATAATATATTTATAATTTAGAAACAAATTTTATATTAGAGTAAATAACTGCTACATTTCAAGTTCTAATTCTATTTTTTATAAACAAACATACAAAAATATATATAATATTATCAAATCAGCATGTAATCTTAATATAAAAATTATTTTAATTGAAAATAAAGCTTTGAATCTAACTTGATAAGTTAGATAATCTAATAGATTATCCTAAAAAAATTTGAATCAGATTAGATGATTGATCTGACTTAACCTGATATAACCTAAATTTTTTAATTAAAAAATTCAAAATTTAATTATTTTATCAATATTAATTCATTTAAGATAAAATAAGTATTATTTGATTTCTTTTACAAGATAATTAAATGAAATATATATTATTAATTTTAAATTATTAATTGCTAAGATATAGTTAATTTATATTACTATATAAAATTTTATAACATATATTATAAATTAATATATAAATACAAAATATATATAATTTTATTAATATTAATTTATTTAAAATAAAATAACTACTATTTGATTCATCATATTAAATAAATCTAATAGATTATAATATATTATTTATTAATTACTAGATATTAAAATATCTTAAATAAACTGTTTTTTAATATAACCTGTGACTTAATCTGTAATCTGACCTAATCTGTTTAGAGCTCTAGTTAAAATTAAAAGAATTATTAAATTTTATATAAATTAGATAATTATTTGCAAAAAATTAAAAATTTCATTTATGTAATTATATTTTAATTAGAGTTCTGGATAGATTAATTTAGATCAGATCGATCTAATTATCTGAATTGAGAGGATCAGATCAAATCAAATAAAAATTTAATCTGATTTAAATTTTTATTTAATTTAATCTAATTTAACCTAACCTAATCTGATTCAATATAATCTAATTAAATTATTGATATATTATATTTGATCTAATTTAAATTCTAATTTTATTTTGTTATTTTTCTTTTGTTTTTTTATTTTTTAATTTTTTTTATATTTTTTAAATAAATATCATTTAAATAATAAATTTTAATATATAATAAATTTTGTTAGAAAAATGAAATTTTAAAATTTTGTTAAAAAATTTCAGATTTCCATTTTCTTAACAAATTTCTCATATTAATTATATATATAATTTGATTAGTTAAACTATTAGATTAGGTTTACTTAAATTAATATGACTTAATTTGATTTAAAAAGTAAATTTTTTTCTTATTTACTTGTTAAATAATATTAATATAAATAAAAATAAATTATTGAAAAAAGTATAAAAAAATTAAAAAAAATTAAAAATTAAAAAAATAAAAAGATTAGAAAAAAAAAGAAGAGAAGTAAGAAAAATAAAAAAATAAAAAAATAAATAAATTAATTAAAAAAGATGAATTAAAAAAAATAAATAAATTTGAGTAAAAAAGTGAAAATAAAAATAAAATAATTAAAAAATGATAAAATAATTTATATTAAAAGAAAAAAAATTAAAATTAAAAATTATAAATTACTGACTTAAATAAATAAAAAACTTTTTTTAAGATCTTGATAATTATTTAAAAATTAAACTGAATTAGAAAAAAATCATAATTAAATAATTTTATTTTTTATCTATAATAAAATTTAATTGGTTAATCTAAATTTTGTTAGATTAGGTAATAAGTCAACCTGATCTGATATTAACTTAAAAATCTGATCTAAATTTTTAGATTAGATCAGATAAACTTATAAACTTGATTGATTTAAAATTCTAATTTTAATATATTTTATATAAAGAAAGTTTTATCATAATTTTATTTTTTTACTATTAAATTTATATTTTAAATTTATTAAAATACTAAATATTATTGAATAATTAAAAATTAAAATATAATATTAATTGATTTTGAGAAAAGAAAGAAATATAAATTAATGAAAATGATTCAGCAAATTAAAATTATCTTTTTGAAATAAGATTATAATGCAGATTAAAAAAGATTTGAAGATAGGTTTTATTAGTTCTTAGTAAAAGATATATTTAAAGAAATGATAAAGGATTGCAAAATAAATAAAATATTAGTAAAAGAAAAAACAATAAATTTATATTAATTATATTTACAAAAAAATATATTTTTTAATATTTTAATTATTTGAAAAGTATGCTAAAGAAAAATAATATGAAAGATGAACTAATGTTAGAAAATTTTTAAAAAGCAATTTAAAACTCATTTTGAAATAGACTTAATTAGTATAATAAACTTTTTTAATTGAAATTAAAAGTTACTAAAATTTAATACTATTTATATTATTTAGCATTTTGTATAAAAGTATAAAAGCATACAAGTTTAGCTTAAAATCAAAATAAGAAATTTATTTAGTTATATTATTTTAATCTAAATTTAATTATCTATATTTTATTTTTAAAATTCTTAATCTTAATCTATTTTCTTCCTATTACTTTTAATTACTTATCAACTCAAACTAATTTGAATTTTTAAATATATCTTAATATACATTCACTATAATAAACCTCTCTTTACTATTTCTTTTTTTTTTAAAACTCTAAACAGTTCAGATTAATCTAAAGATTTTTCAGATCAATTCAATTCAGATTAGTTTCAGATTACATAAAAATCAATCTAAAAATTTTCAGTTCAGTTTAATTTTTTTTAGATTATAATTCTAATCTGAATTAAAAAAAATCTGAACTGAACTGATAATTTTGAATTATTCTAAAAGTTCAGTTCAATTATATATAAAACTTTTAAAAAATCATAAAATTTGCAAATTTTCTAAGAGAATCGCAAAACTAATGATGAGAGACGAAACCTCTTAATAATAGTCAAAACTTAGATGAAACTATATTAAAATCATAATAAGGGATATAACAAAAGTCAAAACTGTTGAAACTATATTAAAAATATAGAAAGGGTATGATAAAATTATTTTAAAGAGGTTTTGACAGGCATCTATAAGCAAAACTCTTAGAGAATTACAATATTTGCGATTTTTCTTTAAATTTTGCAAAAAAATTACGAAAATCTTTAAAATCACAATTTTTGCGATTTCTCTTAAAATTTTGCAAAAATATTATGAAACTTTTAGAAAGTCGCAAAAAATTGATTTCTCTTCAAATTTTGCAAAAAAATTGCGAAAATCTTGAAAAATCGTAATTATTGCAATTTCTCTTAGTATTTTACAAAAAAATATTGCAAAATTTTTAGAAAATTGTAAAAAATTGTGATTTCTCTTCAAATTTTGCAAAAAAAATGCAAAAATCTTGAAGAATCATAAATTTTTGCAATTACTCATCAAATTTTGCAATTTTCGTGAATTTCAAAGAGAAATTTATAATTTTTTACGATTTTCTTAGAATTTCATATATAAATGCAGATTTCTTTGAGATTTATATATAATCAAATTATAATTTTAGATTAATTTGAAAATTCCAATTTAGTTCAGATTTTTACCAATTTGCAATTCAATTCAGATTGGCATTTTTAAGATTAATAATCTGAATTGAACTGAACTATAATTTTTAATTTAAATATAGATTGACTTTTAATCTAGACTGAACTGAATTGGTTAGAGCTTTACTTTTTTTTTGTTTTTATATATTTTATATATCATTTCTTTTAACTATCATTTCTTCTTTATCTTTCTTTTTTTTATTTATTTTATTATTTTTACTTATTTCTTTTATCTTAATTCAATTTTTTATAAATTTTTTTCTGAATTTACTAAAAAAATCTAAATAAATTTGATATTTTTACATAATATTCAAAATTAATAATTATAAGATATTCTATATTTTATCAAAGTAAATATATATTGTACCTTTATTTTAATTTATATTTACTTTTCTTAAATTAGATATGCTTTATCATGTAATTAGTTTGATATATCAAAATTTTTTATAGTGTAAAATCTCTATAATAGGAACTTTACTATAATAAAAATAAAATAAATTTAAAATGCAAAAAAAAATTTATTATATATAAAATTGAAGATTTAATCCATAAAATAAATAAATTATAACCTATACTTTAAGAATCTTAGATTAGAATTTTTTTCAATATTAATAAAATTATACCAAATTAAATTTATTCAAAATTAATTATAAAAACTGAAATTGAAAAAAATATGTAATGACAAATTTATAAGAATGATTCATATATTTTAACTTAAATATTATTATAAATTAAATTATATAAAGATATATTAGGGTATGGTAAAAGAAATATACAAGAATATTGCAATTATACATAAGTTAGATTATAATAAATTTTTCTAAAGCATTAAATTAAGTTCTTTTAATTACAATTCAAAAATATGCATAAAAATTATAGTACAGTCAGACCTCTCTAAATGCATCCCTTCAGAACCAAGTAAAAGAGTGCATTTAGAGAAGGTATGCATTAATAAAAATATACATTTTAACAAATTTTTATAATATAATAAATATAATTTTATTTTTATTTATATGTATTAAATCTTATATTAGTATAATAAATAAAATTAGTTAGATCTACTTAAAAGTAAATATTAAATATAAAAAATATATTTTTTTTTATAAACTTATCTCTGAGCAATCTAAGTCTTGAAGAATCCAGTAGTTATAAGTAGATAAGTGATTTAATTGTTAGTAAATTGATCAATTAAAATAAAATTAATATTAAAATTATTTTTCATAGACTTACCTCTGAACGATCCATGTCTTGAAAAATCTAGTAACTACAAATAGATAAGTGATTTAATTTGTTTAATTAATTAATTAAAAAAAAATAATAATAATAAAAATAAAAAATATTTTTTTTAGGACTTATCTCTGAATGATCTAATACTTGAAGAATCTGGTAGTTACAAGAAGATAAGAAATTTAATTGTTTGTTTGATTGATTAAAAAAAAAATAAAAAAATATAAAAAAAATATTTTTTTTTTAATAAGACTTATTTCTGCACGATCAATGCTTAAAGAATTCAGTAACTACAAAAGGTAAGTGATTTTAGTTGTTAGTTAAATTGATTGATTTAAAAAATAAATATTAAAAAATTTTTTTTTCACATGATTTACTTCTGAACAATTCAATGATTAAAAAAATTCAAGATCGTCAAATAAGATTATAGATAATGTAAATGATACTAAAGAATTAAAGCAAAAAAAAAGCTGTATATATATATTTTTTTAATTGCTAAATAATCTTTTTAAAGGGATTTATTATTATTCTATTTTTTTTTTTTTCCTTTTTAACTGATGATATATATACTTTATGTTGTATTCCAAACAGATTAATAAAAATATTGAAATATTTAGTCTTTTAGAAAAGTTGTGGTTTATGTTTAAGAAATTTTGTGATTTTTTCAGAAAGTTAACTTATCATATACCTTAGACAAATTTTATTTACAAGAGCTCATGAGAATTATCGAGAATAAAACTCACTTTAAAACATTTTCCATTAGACAAAATAAATCTAAACCTTAATTTATCTTATGATATTAATATTATTCAGTTCTTTAACAAACAAATAAGTATTTGAACTATTAATAATTAAAAATGCTAATATACATCTTTTTAGGTTAACGCCAAAGTTTTTTTCACATCTTATATTTGACATTATTATTTTAACAGAATTCTATTATCTCCCTTCTATTGACACTTACCTAGTCTTATATCACAAATTATGCAATGACAAATATTTGACAAATATATTTAATATTTTACTATTATTGTATTAATTGATCGTGTTTTTATTTAGATGTCATGTTTTTGAGATTCAATTTTTTTTGTTTTATGATA